>RJWH01000390.1:787424-842452 GCA_004363575.1 Solenodon paradoxus
AAAAAAAAAAAAAAAAAAAAAAAAAAAAAAAAAAAAAAAAAAAAAAAAAAAAAAAAAAAAAAAAAAAAAAAAAAAAAAAAAAAAAAAAAAAAAAAAAAAAAAAAAAAAAAAAAAAAAAAAAAAAAAAAAAAAAAAAAAAAAAGAACTCAGCTACAAGGATCCAATGGGGGGAGAAAGTGCTCAAATAACTTCGACATCTCAAGTTATTATGAAATAACAGAGATAAGTCCTCATCAGACACCAATTGCAAAGACACAGAGAATTAAATCTTCTTGGTGGGTAAAGAATTCAAAGTGAAAATCACAAAGAAACTCAGCTAAAAGAAAACTTAGAAAAACAGATCAAAGAAGTAAAATATGAAGCAGCAAAATAAATTGATGAGCTCATAAATAAAATTAATGAATGAGCGGGAGACAAACAATACATTTTTATTATAAAATAAACTAATGGAGATTCAGGAGATGAAGACTGTAATGAATAAGATCAAATGTACCAAGAAAACTATGGAAAAGGAGTTTACCAAATGGAGGAAAGGATTGGTTATCTAGGAGATAGGAATGTAGAAAAGAGCCAGATGGAAGAAAAGAGAGAAATAAAACAGAAAAACATGAAGAAACACACAGAGTGTTTACACATTAGTAAATACATTAATACATTAGGAAAGGCAAATAAAAATAATGAGTATCTCAGAAGGGGAAGAGAGAAATCAAGGAACAGGAAACATATTCAAATAAATTAATGCTAGAAATTTTCCAAACTTGGGAAGGAAATGACCATACATGTCAATGAAGCCAACAGAACTCCTAAATATCTAAATGCAAAAGACCTACACAAAGGCATATTATTGTGAAACTATCTAAAGTTCAAAACAGAGAAAGAATATTAAAGGTGACCAGGAAGAAAAACAAGTAACATGAAAGGTATTTCCATCAGTTTATCGTCAGACTTCTTAACAAATAGTAGAGGCCAGGAAAGAAAGGAACAATGTTATTAAACTGCTCTAAATTGTAAACTGCCAGCCAAAAAGATTACACCTTGAAAAACTCTCTCACAGATATGAGGGAGAAACAAAGGCTTTCTCTGACATACAAAAGCTGAAGGTACTTGCTGCCATGACACTTCCCTTATAAAACATGGTGAAAGATGCCCTTCCATCAAAAGTGGTTGGATCAATCACCTCTGAAGGAGCACAGGCCACAAACCCTGGGTTCGAGTTCCAGCAACCAGTGTGAACAACTAGATGAAAATAAAATGAGGTGCTTCTTCCTCCTTTCTCTTCTTATCTGCCTATCTACTCTACTTCATTCCTGCCTTCACCTTTCCTTTAAAAAAAGAAAGTTAATAAAAAATCTAAATGAGGAAATAGACAAAACCAAAAAACAAAAGTCAGAATTGCAGTAGCAATTTCTTGAATACCAATAATCACTTTGAATGCAAATTAATTGAATTCATCAATGACAAGGCACAGAGTGATTGAATGAATCAAAAAAACAAAACAGAACTATATGCTGCTTTCCAGAAACTCACTTAAGGCTTTAGAGATATGGTGCACCCTGGTAGAGTGGTGGTTAGGTACATTTTACATACATCCCAAGGTCCCAGGTTCGCATCCTGGTTCTAGTGGGGAGCAAGCAAAATGGATAACTAAATACAGTAAAGTGCTTTTTCCACCCCTCTATTCCTTCCTGCCTATCTCTGCTCATATTAATTTCTGCCTGCACCTTTCCTTAAAAAAAAAAAAAAAAAAAAAAAAATTTAGGGACAAATATAGACTTAAAATAAAGGGTTGGAGAAAGTTACTCCAAACCATAGTGAATTTAAAAATGCAGGAAATGTTATACTCATCTCAGATGAACAAATCCCAGCACAAAAAAATAATAAAACATAATGATGGTCAGCATATAATGATAAAGGGATCAAAACAACAGGAAGATATAACACATTAATATGTATGCACCCAATAAAGGAGCACCGAAATATATCAAGCAGATATTAACAGATCCAAAGAGAGATAGTACAGCACATAAAAATAGTGAGGGGCTTTGATATCCCACTCACAGTAAAACACAGATCATTCAGATAGAAATCAATAAAGAATAATAGTTTAAACAAAAAATTAGAAGACATTGATTAGTGTATAGATAGATAAGAATAGTTCACCCTAAAACAATTAAGTTATGCATTATTTTCAAACACTCAAGAAACATCTTTAAGGAAAGATGATATGTTGGGACACAAACAAATCTCGATAAATTTGCAAAGATTGAACACATATCTATCATCTTTTCAAATGTCAAGAACATTAAAATACAGTAAACAGAACTCAACAACTCATTAAAAAAAACCATACAACACAATCAAATGGGATTTATTTCCAGGATGGTTTGGAAACTCACATGAAAAAATGTAATACACTGCATCAACAAAAGGAAGGTTAAAACCCATATGATCATGTCAAATGCTGCAGAAAAAGCACTTGATAAGACTCAACACCTTTTATGTTAAAATACCCCAAAATGAGTGTAGGCAGAATGTATTTCACCATAATAAAACATATATAACAAATCCACAGTCAACATTATTCTCAATTAAGTAAGAATGAAAGCTGTTCCTCTAAGATCAGGAACAATGCAAGGATGTCCTCTCTAACAACTAATATTTAATGTCATGTTACAAGTACTGGTTAGTGAATTTAGATAAGAAAAAGGAGACAAAAGCTATCCAATTGCAACAGAAGAAGTGAAACTATCATGATTTGCAGATGACATGATGGTATATAGAGAAAACTCCAAGACTTCAGTAAAAAAATGGTTATAAACAGTAAGTGAATACAGTAAAGTGGCAGGCTATATTATTCAAAATATTCAAAAAATATTCAAATACGTTGCATTTCATATGGAATTAATGAACCTGCATAAAGTGAACTATCCCATTTACAATTTCATAAAAATAATAAAACACCTTAGAATAAACTTATTCAAAGAAGTAAAAGATCTCTACTCTGAAAACTATGTTGTTAGAGTAAATAGAAGACAAAGAAATGCAAAGATATTCTTTGCTATAAACTGAAAGAATTAACATAGTAAAATGCCATTTACCTAAAGCAATATACAGATTTAATGCAATCCTCATCAAAAATCAAAAAAATATTCCTTATAGAAATAGAACAAAACTTATACAATTTATTTGGAAAGAGACCTATATAGCAAAAAAGTAAGGAGAAGAAATGGACAAAAATGATGTTAATATCAACAACTTCAAAATCTGCTATAAAACAGTAGTAATTAAGTTAGCCTGATATTTAAATGAAAGCGGACATACAGATGGATTAAGTAGAACTGTAACTGGTAAATAAACGCACACAATCTATGACAAAGGAGCCAAAGGTATACAATGGGGCAAAAACAATCTCTTCAACAAATGGTGTTCGTAAAACTGGACCGCCACAGGCAATAGGTTGAGATCGTTACTTAATACCATACACACAAATTAATTCAAAATTGATTACAGATTTAGATTTAAGACCTGAAATAATAAAATATGAGATTTTGCTGTGCATTTTGTGCTTCTGGTTATAAGGGTATAATGTGCATCCAGGCTTTTGGTTTAAACTTTCAGGGAAAAACTTTTATTTTAATTTTTCAATTCAAATTTTTATTTGTTTATGTTGGATACTTGCTTTTTGGATTATAAATGAATTTAACATTTATTATTAGCATATTATGATACCAGAAATATTATGTAACAAATGATTACAAAACACAAGAACGCATACAACACACAAGAAATTTTATGCACTGGTGACAAATTTACAACATTTATGCATCATAGAAGAACAAGAACTCTTCCTCATTGTCAATGATAGAAGTATCTTCTTCAGTTTCTACATTACCAGTGACTTCTGAGGAATCACTTTCCTTATCTTGGTAAATTTTATCGTCCTTAGTTCTATCCCTTGTGTTGCTGATGCCACATTTTTTTAAAAATGATTTTGTAACCACTTCCTTCTTGACACTGTTCCAAAATCTTAGAATCCAATCACAAACCTGAAGGATGTATGCTTTCTTGATTCTGTCTGGAGGTGTTAAATCATTTCCAGCTGACGGCATTCACAAAGTCCATTCTTTCTTCATTAGGGTCTTAAAGGGCTTGTTTACTGACACATCAAGATGTTGCAGTTGGTTGGTTACTAAGTGGGGTTTTCAAGTTTACTGCAATTGCTTCCTCACTTTGTATAAGGTGAACTTTGAAGTGATCAAATGAGCAGAGCTGTTTTTTAAGCAATCCTCTAGCTCTTCCTGACCATATTTTGTTAAACCAGGTTTTCATACCTTCTTCATTCAGCCATCCTTTTTCCAGGGTATTATTTTGCATACAGATATCTTTATCATTACTGATTACTAGAATTACACCTTTAACTCACATATAAAAAAATTAAAACATTTATATACATAGGGAATTAGTGCTACCCAGGTATAATGTGTATCCTTATTACAACTTCACAAATTTGGGCCAAAAATGTGTGCATTATGCACAGCAAAATATGGCCCATAGAATAAAGCATAGTCAAAACACTCCTTAACACTAAGAGATGTCTTTGGAAACTTAACTCTTATCATTAGGGAAATAAACAAAGGGAAATACAACAAACTGAAAAATTTCACAGTGAATGTATATCTCATCAAAACAAAAAGACATCCTACTGAATGGGAGAATATGCCTGCCCATGATACATCAGACAAGAGGCTAATATACAATATCTATATAAAGTATGCATAAAGCTCAACAACAGGAAAAGAAATAATTCAATTAAAAATGGGCACATGGTCTTAATAGACAAAGAAGATCTTAATTCTCCAAAGAAGACATACAGGTATTCAACAGACATAATAAAGGCTGTTCTAATAAGAGCATCAAATAAGAACAATAATCAAAACAACCTCACACCTGCAAGAATGGCTAATATCCAAAAGAACAGAAACAGGAAGTGTTAGAGAGCATGTGGAGAAAAGTGAACTCTTGTACAATCTAGGCTGGTGGAAGTGTAAAATGGTGCAACCATTATGGAAAGTAGTATGGTGATTACTCCAAAAATTGAGAATAGCAATTCTAATGATCCAGTTGTTCCTCTGTTGAGTATTTACCTTTAATACAGAACAACATTAATTTTCAGAGATATATGTACTCCCATATTCTTAGAAGTTTTATTAACAATGAACAAGCACCTAAGTGCTCCAAAGGATTACCTTAAAAATTTGCTAAAAATTAGTTAACTCTTTGTGGCTCTGGATTTTTAATTTTAATCCTTTTTTTTTTTTTTTTTTTTCCAATAATTAACTACCCTGGTTAAGATATTATAAACTTGTCATTGGATATTGTTATTCTTTGGACTTAGTCTTGTTCTTCAATATTGAGTTGACAGGTCTGATCTTTTGTCTCTTTGTATAAACTTTGAATAAATTTGACATTTTTTATGAAGTAACTTGCCAGAATTTTTATTGGAATTTTATGAATACAGTGACCAAGTTGTAAAATACTGATATCTTGACAACATTGAATCTTCTTTTCTATGAACATTGAATATCAATTTATTTAGATTTTCAGAGATATATTTCATCAGATTTTATATTTTCTTCATATAGTTCTTGTACTGTTTTATAGATTTTGTTAGATATATAATTAAGTATTTCATTTTTTGAATGTTACTTTTTAATGACATTAGATTTAAATTTCTAAATTTCAAGAGTTCATTGTTGGTGTATTGGAAAACAATTTGCTTTTAGTTATTATTTTTATAGCCTGTAACCTTGGTATAATTGTATATTAGTTTCACAAGTTATTTTGTTGATACTCTTGAATTTTCTTCATAGGTGATCTAGTTATCTTAAAACAAGAAGAGGTTCATTTTTCTTTTACTTCCCAAACTATATATTTTTTTTCTCAATGTATTAGTTAGAGGGCTTATTGATTTTATTGATCTTTTCAAAAAACCAACTTTTACTTTTGTTAGTGTTTCTCTATTGATCTCTGCTCTAATTCTTATAATTCTTATTATTTCTTTATTGTTTACTTTGGATTTAATTTGCTCTTCTTTTTCTAGTGTTCTAAAGTGGAAACTTAGGCTACTGACTCTCAATTCCTTTGACATGTTATAAGTGTTTCAATGTTAAAAATTTCTTTCCAAAACTGCTTTTGTTGTATCTCATAAACTTTGATACATTTAATTTTTGCTCTAATTTAATTTAAAATATTTTTTATTTTCTTCTTAGATTTCTTTTTGACCCGTGTGTTATCTACAGGTTTGTCATTTTTAATCTACTTATTTTGGAACTAAGTGCTTTTTAAGAAAAACACAATTTTTCATGTGTTCTTATGGAATTTGTATATATTATTTCTACTTTGCTAATACACAGTTATATAAAGGAATTTATCATCCATGCTTAAGCTTCTCAATTTTCAACTTTAACAGGCAATTTCTCTCGTTTTTAGAAGGTGAAGCATAGAGGTAGGTAGCCTAGTTGATGCACATTATTCTGGAAGAGTACCCAGGAGGACTAGGTCATCTTTAATTCAGAAAACATTAATTTTGGAAGCAGTTTTATGAAACCCTTGAAATTTACTATAACTATAAGATATCTCAATAACTGATGGCATGTCAAACTCTAGGGAAAACATCCTAGGACCTTATAACTCAGAAAATTATATATAAACCAGCAATATCAGCATTACCTGAAGCTAGAGAGATATGCACAATCATGGGCCCCATCTTGGATATTCTGAGTTATTCTACATTTTAATAACACTCCTAGGTAACTTATTTGTATATTAATGTTTGGGAACCACTGGTCTATGGCAAAAAAACAAAAACTGAAAAACTCTCTGTACCAAAATTCAGTTTGTACCTTAAATCAGCTAGAGTTAAAATAGCTTTGGAGATTTGTAAAGGGAAACCAAGCAATAGTCACCAAAAACAGTTTTCCCCAGGTAAAACAGACTGATAGTTTGATCTGAACTCTAGACACTTCTTTTCATGAGGTACCTTAGTAGTTTTATATCTTAAAAGGGGGAAAAACATCTATTTTCAAACCTTGCAAAAACACTGAATGTGAATCCAATCGAATTTAGATTTTGGTGATGCAATTAACTAAAAAATACTTTTTGTTTCCATATAAGGCATTTTAACTATTATAAACCCCAAGTACAGTTTTAATTTGAGTGAATCATCATACAAAGCAGTAAATAATAATTACATAAGGAAAATCAAAGTCATTAAAAATATGAAGTCGTTCACTTAGCTCAACTTAAATCATTCGTTTACTTCTCCATCAGAGAAGTCATAACAAGTGGATTGTCAAGTTTGATATCTAGCTACTTTCTTTCATAGAATATAAGATTCTCATTTAGAAAGGTATTACTAGCAAAATTCATCATAGTAACTTATTTACTAGTCTTATGAAGGATCCATATTTAATATATTAAATGTGGAATGCTTTTACAATTACCAATTTACTGCATATACAAAATGAAAGTAATTGCTTAAAATACTGCTCATTTCTCACTTTCAACCCATGAGATTCAAAGTTCCACTGAAGACCAAATGCTCTCTTTAAGCAGACTTTCATAGATACTAAATGACATAAGAATAAGTGGTAAAATAAAAAAAATGCACTCCGTAATAAGAAGCATAATTTATTATTTTTTTAATCTAGGCATTTTTTTAATGTTGCAAAAGATACTAAGGACATTTTGTTGAATGGAACTTTTACTTTTCTCCACCCAAAAAAGATTGAAGTTGAGAAATGCTTTGGATTAATGAGAAAGTGATATAACTAAACAATATGATATACGATTTGTCTGTGCACAATTAGTGATGCTGATAATAAAGAATGTTTAATTATCATAGAGAAAAAGATGATATAAAGGCAAGATAAAAATTCATCACAGCTTTAATGAATCCCTTTTCCCATCCAGCGTCATATTCCTTGATATTCCTCATTTCTTAATATTTAATACAAACTTAATAATTGACTTTATTAATTTATCAGTGAGGTTTTGTGAACAAACTTGGAGCCTCTCAAAATAAATGTGCTTCTAAAAATACACTGTTAAATAGAAAAATATCTAGCTCTGACAACAGATGGAGGTATCCCCAGATTCAGCAGAATCTAATTGAGGCACTGAACACTTTTAAGCCCGCTATTATCCTTCAAGAGAAATCTCAGGATCCTTAAACAAGCACATTCTGAGTTATTTTCCTTTAAGAAGTGCTTACTCCAAGGCTCTCACTTAGAAAAATCCTGTTTTCACATAATCAGTTTTGGTCGATGTGTCTTTAGAAACCATGCCATAATACAGCTATACACAATACTATCCATTCCAATTGACTGTTCTTTGCCAGTCTTTGTCACAGTCCTGAATGCTTGATTTTGACCAGGATTAGGCTCAGTGCACTATGCACTATCGGATCATAGCTGCTAACCTCAGCCTTGGGTAAAGAAAAAAAATTGACCAAAGCAACTACAATCTGAAAACCCATTTCAATGATTTCTATTTTAATAGATCTAGCCTTGTGGGGGACAATGATCATTGACATCTTACTAGATTTATTCTAAAACACTTAGAGTTTACAGATAGCTTTATAAAATGCAATATAAATCACGGATAGAAGACTACTTTCAGTTTAAGTTCACTTTATTCTATACATTTTAGATTTCTTATCTTCCTCAGTTTCTGTTCTTAATATTTCTCTATGTTTAAAAGAAATACTTTGCTCAAGATGTCATTGGGGGCGATTCTTCCCGCTTTCATTGCTAAGAAATGTGGTGAACCACTGCTAGCTACAAGTGATACAGCCTAAGACGATGTGATCAGTTCATATATAAACATAAAGTAACTAAAAGAGTGTATAATATAAAATGTTATAACTAAATTTATTATTAACCTTTTAGAAAAGATGCATGTACATAATTTTTGCCTCAAAATACCACGGAAATAGAAATTTAACCAGCTTGATGACTGCCTCTGTACAAAAACATAAACATGAATATGAAGATGAGTATGATAAAGTACCTGTCCTCTAGGAATGAACATGCTATTACAATGATTTCTGATATGAGAAATTTTAGATGCCAGAAATGTCTTCTTATTCTTCAAAATATCTAATGCTATAGAAAGCAAACTTACGGGAGTCATACATTTACCTGTTTTCAGTCTCTACAGGCTAATTAAAATATCAAGAGCAGCAAGCCTTTTACAGTGATATGATGTGCCAGGAACCATTCTAAGTGCTTTATATATGTTTACACATCTAATCCCCTAGTGATACTATGTGGGTACCATTTTTACTATTCACCACAGATTTGAAAGAAAGGGTTAGAAAGGTCAAATAAACAATCCATGGTTATGTGTTACCAGAATAAGAAGAGAAAACCATTCTTTAGCTTTCATACTCTTTCACGGATGCTGTACCATCTCTTGAGTTTCTTTGTTCTTAACTCTATTTATGATTATTAAAATCTCCATTTGATACTTATCTAGGGAAAAACTAATAGGCTGTGGAGCTGTTACTTATTATGAGTAAATTCTTTATAGAGATATTTTCTCCCCAAATTTCAAAGTTCACAGAGTAAATAACAAAATAAATTCTTGGTGGTGGAAGAAAGAATGGTTGTCTATCACTTTAATGTCATGCTGATCATCCGTTTATTTTATTTAACTATTGATATTAATTTTATCTGTAAACAAAAAATTTGTGTAGAGATAAAAATGGAAATTGTGGTTCTTTTCATCTAAGACCAGTGTTATTTAAAAGACCCTTGAAAATCACAAGGGAAATAGTTCCTCCAGCCATACACTGCCCAAGAGCTTGGAAGATTCTTGCTATGGCACAGAGAAATGAGATGTAGCTTTATTCCAAAGGCCAGTTTAGATTGAATAAAAATGCATGCATGATGTTAAATCTAGTAGGTAAGACTAGATTAGATTCTTATCTCTTCATTTTCTCAAACTTTCCTTACCAAAGAACATTTAGTTCAAATTCAGATACCCAGTGAGCTGTTTATTCAATTTGAAAACTTACAAGTAAGCGGTCTATGTTTAAATACTAAATCTCATGGACTAAATTATGAGAAGGAATGACTCCATTGTGTGATTGTCTTGAAACCGTTCCTTTGGCAGTTTAAAATTCAACTTCCTTGACCCTCCTTGCATGCAGTCATGCAGGCACAATTTGATTAGTTGTTCCTCATCTCATATCCCATGAAAGTCTTGCATACCTCACTTTCTTTCTTTTGTTCCCTTTCAAATTTGAACACTTTCCTTATCAAGACTCATTTCCACATGGAGTTTCATTATGATCCCCTGGAATGAGAAAATAGTCTTTTGTTATGTGTGCTCAGATTTTATATAGTGTTAAGTATTATCCATATAGTATCATTGATAAGAGTTTTTAAACTATTTTGATAATTGCCATTTGGAAAGATGTTAACAGTATCTTCCAACAATACATAAATTATAAAATCATCTAGCTTAACAAATATGAAATTGTATTTAAAATGGATACACCGAACATGTTTGTCTTCAATACTTCAATCAATTCAGATAGTTGCAAAATACTTCAGTCAATTCAGATAGCTGGAAAAATAAAAGCTTTACATAACATGATCTAGTTTAAGAGATTCTTACTTAGGCTCCAATTTTCCAATTTGGTTGATAAGCAAATTCTTTCTCTATAATATGAGGCAGGAGAGAGTTAGCAGAATGTTCTTTAACTATAATATGTTCATATACATAATGATTTGTATATGTACATATATGTGTGTCTGTGACATAGATATACATATATATTTATAAAGTTTAAATTGGTGATTAATAATTATTAATTACTTAAAGTATCTTAACACCATATCAAGATAATACTAAATGAAAGTATCTAAAGCATATATTATAAGAATATTTTAAAAATTTATTGAAAAAATACAACTTTAAATAGATACATACAAATAGACTCTTAGGATAATATCATTGAAATGGAGGTTACTTTACTTTTACAAAATACTTTCATGCCAACTGCAGAATATACTATGCCAAATGGTTTTTTCATACCCAAATTTTCCTGGTGCATACAGTAAAAAGATTTCAAATATTCTAGCTCCAATAACTTCTCTCCCTACATTCACACCAATATGATACTCATTGATTATTTACTTTGGTGATGCTGTGAATTCTAAACTGACAGAGTCCAGTGATTAACTTAAACAGAGAATTTTGTAATGAGGAATCATCTGGAAGCTTATATAACTAACAAATATAAGACTTAACTCCATGCTATGAATATGCTGAAACTAACTGGAAACCTCCATTGATGGAATTCAGGTCTATAAAAAAATTAGGTTACTACAAATATTAATCATATCATATATATGAGCAAGAAAAATGGAACTAGGGATAATTTATTACAATATATTTCTAAAGGAAACAGGACAAAGAGAAAATTGAGATAAATATGTTTTCCCTATTTATACTAACTTGAGTCTCTTAAAAGATTTTTAGTTTTTTTTAATAGATTTCTTATCTGAGACTCTACAAACCTTATAAATTTTCTTAAAAGTTAAGGATGATCAGCAGTTATTATAGCAATGCTTATTTTAAAACATGATTGAACTTTTAGTTGTGAATTTAATGTACATTTATAGTTATGCACACTGGAAACATATTATGTTCCAATGCAGTGCTACCTCAGCAAAATTATTTTTATAAATAATGCAAAATTGCCAATCATAACAATTCAATTTCTAAAAGAAGATTGGGAAAGCAGAAAAACAACATTGATAACACTTATTTCAAAACCTACTCTTGACTTTAAGCTTCAAATATCAAAGGTCTATACTACGTTGGTTTGAATCTGGAAGACCCTGGATCAATGTGATAAATCTGAACCATGTGATGAATCATTAGGTTTGTATGCAGCACTACCTTCTCTTTCTGGACCATGTCACACCACAGTATCAGGTGAGTGGACATCTTTGGCACTCAAAGATCCTGAAATTGAGTTTAGAAAGGGCATTGTTAATATATTTTTATGTAGTCATTAATTCTAAATTTTTATAATAAATTTCAATAAATTAACATTAGAAAATTGGAAACAATTTATTATTCTTTTTAACGTCAGTTTATGCTATCTTCTATTTTATCTGTTTAGGCCACTTGTTTTCTAGAAAATATTGAAGGATAGATGAATGACTATTTCTATTTTTGTAAGGTATCCTGACATTTTAAGCAACGAGTTTTATATTTTTTCTCTCAACTTATGTATTAATTGATTTAATCAATTTAGCTACCCGGATTTTAAGATTAGGCTACCTAGAGAGTGGGTTACATCTTAAAAAAGCAAAAACACATCTTGCAAATACTTTCCCAAACAGCCACTTGATAGCACTTATTACGTGCATGGTCTTAATTTAAGTGTTATATAAATATTAATTTTTTAATATTCATAGAAACTTTATAATATATGCAGCAGTATTATGTAAAAGAATGAGAAAGACAAAAATTAAGTAACTTGACTAATTGCATGTAATTAATAACAGAGATGGGACTTAAGCTCAGGCAGTCTAGCTTCAGAGTAGTATTCTTAACTACTATTGTTAAGTCTCCGGGATAAACCAAGCAGGCACTCTTTTGGAAGTATTTTAGGAAGATTTATTATGCGCGGACTCAGCAGGTATCCTTACCACACAAAGGCTGATCCCAGGCTTCTAGTTAGAGCATACTTATATAGGTTAGAAGGAGTGTGGGAAGAGAGGGATGTAAATTAGGGGAGGGAGTTTCAAGCACAGGAAGTTCTTTGTCTGCTGGCAAAATTTCAACAAGCTCAGGTCACAGGATGTTTTTATGGCTTTACTTCTTGGCTGCTGGAAGGGTGATCAGGCCTTTTTCCCCCACACTACATTTCTCCTGTTAAAAAAAATTCTTGATGATGCCATGTTTTTCATATATATGGCTGTATCTGTTTCTTAGAGTTGCCATGACAATTACCAACAATAAGGTGACTTAAAACAAGATAAATTTATTTTCTCACAGTTCTGAAGGTTAGAAGTACAAAAACAAGGTCTGGATAGGGATATGCTCCCCCTGAGGTCCCTAGGTTAGCACCCCTTCTTGCCACTTCCTAGTTTCTAGTGGTAACTTTGCTGGCAAACCTTGGTATCTTGTCATATCGATGTGTCACTCCCAATTTCTGCCTCCATCTATATATGGTCATCTTTGCTCTACATATGTTTTTCTGTGTCCTCTACTTATGTTGCAAGCACACAGTCTTTGGATTTAGGGCCTACATTAATCCAGTGTGACTTCATCCTAACCGGATAACATTTGTAAACACCCTATTTCCAAAAGAAAGCCACATTCATTGGAATGGGGAGGGGATAAGGATTTTAAAACATCTTTTGGGGACACGCAGGACCTATCAGGCCAACCTCAGAAAACACTTATGTGAAAACTCAGCTACAGTAAATTAACATTTAATTTAAATTCTTTGATCGTTTATTTTTAAGCATTTTCCAAATCAGTTAGGGAATTTACACAGCTTGTAAATCCCTTTACTTAAGTTCCTTTTTTTGTGAAGTTATCATAGCAGAGAAAAAGTAACCTTTGGGAGTTTAAACCATACCACTAAGCATCTCATGCTGTAACCTTTCCAGGAAGCTTCCTGACAGGAAAGACAAAGTTCAAAAAATATTTGCATCTGCACCTCAGAGTTTCAAGAGCATTTTTCTCTTAGTTCTCCATAAGTCAGGTTGGTTGTCTGATCCTTCCTTTTATATCATTATGAAACTAACAACTGCTGGCAGGGAAGCACCTTCGTACCTCCAGTTGCTCTTATTTCACATTCTGTTGAAAAAGTGATAGGACAAGTCCTCCCCCCACCCCACCAAAGGAATCAGTGATGCCATTTTGTGTTAGGATATCTGTGTGTGTAGCATTTAGGCAGGAACCTCCATTGCCTTTGTCTCAGTGTTTCCCATGGCAGCCTGAGGAGGGAGGTCCTAGGTACTCTTCTCAGTCTCCTATGATGAGGATCCTCATTGTTTTGACTAATGTCTGTATTAACATCTTAATGAATTTCTAAACAGACTCTTTACCTCCAGACTCTCATCAGTGTCTTGCCATGAACCCTGCCTCCTAGAAGAACTAGCCTCCTAACCCTCTGATAAATAGCTGACAGTCCTCCCCTAGTGCTGGTCTACTTCATTTTAGCCAGCTGGCTTCCCAAGGTCCAAAATAAACTCTTTTGTATACTTGAAGCATTTCTCTGGGTCACTCCTTTCCACACTCTCTAATCAAACCTCAAAAGCCCCCAAATCTTTAGGGTAAACTAACAAAAAAAATCTCTCTGTGAACTTAAAGGAAGAAGATTCTTTTCCCAACAAAATAATCTTTAATAGAGATGAGTATATTCCTAGTACTTAAGAGGTAGCAAATTGAGGTTTACAGTGGACAAAGAAATTTTACATGGCATCATGCCTACCTTGAAATAAATTATATTTAATAATAAAGATCTGCCTTGCCTTTAGAAGGGTGAGGATAGCCCTCATGGTTGCGGGGGGGTGGGATCTGAAAAGTGGGAAGATAGAGAAAGAAGTGGGGAGCATGTCAGTTATGGCAGTGTCTGAAATGGCTCACAAGCAGGATAATTCATAAAGGCCATATGAGACTTTACCTAAGAGGATAAAATTGAGTAAGGCCATGCATATGACACACTACATACATTTTATATGTCTGTCATAGAATTATTGACACAGCAAAATAAATTATATTTTGTTGGTGAAAGAAACTGTTAGCAACATAAAAAATGTGAAAGAGATGAAACAATATGGATATTAAATTCCTGAATTGCATAAATTATTAGAATTATTGATATAAAAATGTGAGGAATTTAGCAACATTTCCTCATTTTTTTAATGGTTAGGTCAGACTGTATTTTCCAAAGTCACAGCAATAGAACTTATAGAATGAGAGATACTTTTTGTAGAAATCTCAGAAAAATAAGTCTGATTTGGTCAAGTAATCATTTTCCTCTTCTGTGTTAGTACAAGTGGTTTCAACTGCACAAGTTAGTACAAGATGTTTCAACTGTGTAAGATGCTAAATCCTTTATATGTATTGATTTATCTTTACTTTTTATTGTTCTTGCTTCTCTATCATCATTTCATGGTCCCTGAACTTGGAAATTTGATCTTTAAACCTGTCTGATTTCTGACCAGAAGCATTTGTTCTTCAGTTTTGCAGATACTGGTTACGTTAAAACACATCAACACCCTCAGAATCCCAAAAGTGGCTATTACAGAAAAGACTTAACAGACATGTAGGAAACTTTTTACCTGCGTTGGTAAACTGCTTGTTCATGTAGAATGAAAAAGCATTTTTCCTTCAAAGGCAGCTTAGAATGAGATGGAAGAGGTGAGTCTCTAGAAACAGATACCTGGGTTCAATCCTGACCCTTACTTTCTGTAGAAGTGGTATAATTTTCCTATATCTCTGAAGAAAAATAGTGATACCATAATAGACCTTTGTGATAATTACATTAATAATACATGCAAAATTCTGAGAACAGGTTCTGACAAAGACAAAACACAGTAATTATTAGGTATTATTGTTCAGAGTATGTTCCAACTAAAGAATTCCCCTAAGACTAGAGGGGACAAATTTGGGGACTTGGAAAGTTATGATGAAAACAAAGGTTACAACACCCACATACCCTTGGATTAAATAGTTCTTGAGTTACTATGAGAGAGTGGGAATGAGAGGGGAATTTTATTGAGTTACAAAGGAATAAAGTAGAAGTTTCTCTATATTTTCATTTACAACTGTTAAGAGAGAAGCGACATTTTCTGCTGAAAGTGGTTTAAAACAAATCCAGTGCCTCTTCTCTTCATGAAATCTGGAGGTGGACTCTGAAATTTCTTCAAAATACAAGGGATTCAGGGCAGTGAGCTGGCATTCTTTCTTTCCACGTTAAATTGTCACCTCTCTGCTGTTTTTGTTACTCAGCTCAGGCTCTACTAACTGGTTCCTTAAAATTGATTGTAAAATGGTTCACCTTGTAGATGAGCTCTCAGCAAGTCATGAAATCTTGAGTTAAAAAATCGTTTTTGGTGTTTTTATGTAAGCAGTTTATTGAGCCAGAATAGAATGTTGTCAGAAGATAGCTACCTTTTCTCATAATCTGTCTCTATCAGATCTCCCATCACCATCATTGTCAAGTAGCGTGAGAACATGACCCATGCACAAACTTGAAAGTAAGCTTGGCAAATGGTCAGTGCTGAGCATGGACTTCAATGTAACAGATGGACTTTCCGGGATAACTGCCTTCACCTGCACTGACTGTACCCAGGATGTTCTGCCCTGGAATTCTGCTGTCCTTGCCCACTTGGCTATTCTTTGTTCTTGTGCCCATCTATGTTCCTGTCCACTCACTACCCTTCCTCTGCTGACACCCCCTTTAAAAGAGCATCTCTCCCCACCACTGGCATGATAGCATTCTGAAAGCATTTTCAACTCGCTATCACCATCAGAACCCTCTGTCATGAGTACAATAAAGGTCATGTCCCTGCTACCTTCTCCAGCTATCTACCAGGCAGGGTATCACTCTGCTAGAATGTGAACACCTCCATAACAAACATTAAATCATATTTCAAACAGATTATAGTATTTTAAGGTCATTTACTCATCAACAAACTCTTATTTTCAGATATTAAAAATCCAGTCAAGTCCAATGCTATAATTTCAAGAGAAATGAGTGGCTGTTCTCTTTATTCTTCTTACTCTGACCTTTCTACTTTTTTTTTTTTTTTGGTGCTTCTGACTCATCAGGATTTTCAGGGGTATTAGGTTGGTAAGCAGAAGAGGAGATAAAGGAATGGAAGTCTTACTTGACTAGTATCACTTAAAAAATTATATGGTTAGGTATGTCACTTATCTTGCTATTTGATTTTTCCCAACTTTATTGCAGTATATTTGAGAAATGGAATAGCATGTATTAAAGTATGTAACATGATTATTTGATATATGTAGAGACTGTGAAATGATTGTCTCAATCAAGTTAACACATCTATCACCTTACATAGCTAATCGTGTGTGTGTTGAGAATGCTTAAGATCTATTCTCTCAAAAACTTTCAAGTATTCAACACAGTTTTATTAATTAAAATCACAATGCTGTATATTAGATTCCCATTTTATTCATCTTATAACTGATAGTTCATACCCTTTGACCAATATCTTCCCATTTTTCACAGTTCCATCCTGATAACCACAATTCTACTGTTTTTAAAAGTTCAATATTTTTTAGATTATATATATAAGTGACTCTCTACCTTATCTGTCTTTCTTTGCCACTTAACGTCATGCTTTCTAGGCTAATATGTTATGACACAAATGGCAAGATTTTTTTCTTTTTAATCATTGAATAGTATTCCATTGTGTCTATACACCATATTTTTGATATCCATTCATCCATAAATTTAGCCACAACCATCTATCAATCTATCAACAACCAACTTAGGTTGGTTATATATTTTGGCTATTTTAAATAGTGTTGGAATTAATATATTTCTCTCAGTTAGTGTTTTCGTCTTCAGATAAATATCTAGAAGTGGAATTGCTAGATCATATGGTAATCTTATTTATGTTTTTGATAAAAAAAACATACTGTTTTTCATTGTCACTGCACCAATTTACATTTCCACTAACAGTGAACAAGCGTTCTCTTTTCTCTACATTCTAGCATTTGTTAGTATTTGTCTTTTTGATCATAACCGTTCTAACAAGTGTGAGGTGATACTTTATTATGGAGTGTTTTAAATTATTAATGTTTTTAATATTATTTCCTTTATTTACACTGCTATGTGATTTACAGGATATTGAATTCACAACTCAGTCTGTGTGCATTTCACATCACTCCTGTCACCAGAGTTCTTGTGCTCTTTGTGCTCATATTAACTCCTTCCTTCCCTAGTTCCTTCCTCCTTCCTGTAATCCCAGTCTTGAGTCCTATTAGTTTTGTTGTGATTTGTCTGTTTCATTGTTTAGTTTATTTATATTCCATAATGAGTAAGACTGGAATAAGCCAAGAAGGAAAGTTGAAATACAAGGTGGTCATTGTGGTTTTGACATGTGTTCCCTAATGATTGGTGATGCTGAGCACCTTTTAAGGTAACTGTTGGTCATTGGTGTATCTTCTTTGAAAACTTACAGAAAGAGCTCATACAATTCAATAGAAAAAAAATGTAGGATGGTGGGAGTGGGGAGGGATAGAAATGGGGGAAAGGTAGAGAAAACGAATACTGGAAATCTGGTGGAGGGTGTGGTGTGAAATATAGATTCTGATACAATGTCAATATTCAAAAATGAATGTAGCATTGTGAACAAAAGATTTAATATAAATAATTTAAAAAATAAAAGCATAAATAAAAATGCAATTAATTTGATTTTAAAAATGATCAAGGGACCTGAATTGATTGGTACAATTTAATCTGAAAGTTAATTATCTTGATGACCAGTACCTTAATATCTCCCACTGTTAATCCTTTCATCAAGGTGCTATGCCACCTCTTGAGTTTCTCTAAAGTTCCATCGTCATGCAAATCAAACTATTACACTTGGGGTCATGTTATGTTAGTTTGACACATTTGTCAACACCCTCTTAATCTAAGGGAAAATTCATATCCCTTTAAATAAGAGCCATCTTCTGTGGGGACCTCTCTCAGTTCTACTTGCCAGATAGTACTCATCAGTCTTTGGTGATTTCTTTTTCAATGAAAGTCAGTCATGAGTTGCTATACCTTCAAGCACTTTGGATGGGTCCCTGAAGTCTTATTTACATGGGTTAGGTAGAAAATAAGCATATCCTGCCCCCTTCAAAAAAAATGGGAGAAGAAAAGCATAACACTCTATTTTTTTTCTCAAGGAAATCTTATTCATCAGTCTTCACCCATTAATTTACTTGATTCTTTTATATAGAGAGTGAAGGTGATGATAGATTAAGTGTTGCAGAACCACTTTGGGCCACTTTCCAGCAAGTTCTGCATAGATGGTCTAGCACCTCTGCAGAATGTGTAGGCACTTAACACCAATTGTGCTCTGTTTTTTGAGCCCCATAGAGATTGAAAACCACAGAAAAAAATCTCACCATTCTGCTACAGCTATATCAAGGTAATTGAACTGGGTAGACTCAATTAGGACTAATATTCTCACTTCTGTTGAAGGAACTGACAGGTGAACTGAAAGTTGGCCATATTTGAACCAGGTTTTTAAATATTGGCTTTATTCTTGATAGCTTTCTTTTAATCAATACATAGGCGTGTGTTACCTACACGTATTTAGCAAGAACCCAGGGCTATTCTGGATAATTCAATTAAGTGAAAGAGACAGACCAACTTTGCTCTTGAAGAGGGATTTTTTTTTTAGATGATTTGCTTCCATTCAATGCTGCTAAGATTTATATATGCCACTAAGAAGAGAGTAAAAGTTTAGTCTTTGGTGTTTGAGCATACTCTCTGAAGCAGAGAATAGCTGCGGTATACAATATTGGGTGGAATATGTCTGCCATGGGGTACATGAAGAATTCACAATGAGTGTGCAGAAAGAGATATTTTAAAGTAATCAATTTACAGATCTTCAACACTCATTATGTACATGTAACCAAAACTAATCTCTCAAAATGGAATACGCAGTCGAGTTTTACTTTTTCTCTGAAATCCTTTCATAACTTTCCTTCACCAACTTAGATTTTTTGACTCAAATATTTTACTTTCATTATTCCAGAAGATAAAAACTCCATAGTGCAAAAATAGCAATAATTTTTTAAATATTATTTTGTCCTTGAATAGTGAATTACTGATGAATTAACAACAAATATTAAATAATTTGCAGTCCAGTGGTTTCCAATTATTGGATTCAAAGAAAGTTTAAGAAGCACAAGGTCAGGTTATCAGATGATGCTAGTAAATATTATTTGAAGACATATTAATATGATTAAAAATGAGTTTAAAATTCTAAGATATTGTGGTGACTCCTTTGGTTCTCATCTATTTGTGTGAGTAAGATTTCTCTGAGTCTATACCTATAAGAAAAAAAAAAGAACAGAATTGATGCTGAAATTATCTCATTCAAATAATAAAATTTATCCCCAGAAATATTAGTGAATTATGAAATGCCAATTTAAATACATATACCAATGATTTGTAAATCACTTGTTTCTGGTGATCAATTGCATCAATAAGTCTTTTCATGCTTAATAGCCATTAATGCCTTCGAATGCTTAATAACTAATATAATTAGTATTTTAGATTTTGTACGGATTCTATATATTTATATTTAAATATATTACATATAATTGTACATATGTGCAGGTCTGAAATGCTACATTTATGATATTATTAATTACATCATTTCCTACAAAAGAAAAAAAATCCATCCCTAGGTGTAGGGAGTGAATTGCTTTCTGACTTCTTCTGCAAAGTTTCCCAAAGCAGAATTTCTCACAGTCAGCAGAGCAAGAAGTAGATAAATAGCAAATTGCAAACTGAGCTTCGACCTTCAATGTTGCTATACCTTCAACTGTTCCCTATAGCAGGGGAACAGCCTATGCCTATAAGT
Source organism: Solenodon paradoxus (assembly GCA_004363575.1). Lineage (NCBI taxonomy): Eukaryota > Metazoa > Chordata > Mammalia > Eulipotyphla > Solenodontidae > Solenodon > Solenodon paradoxus. The sequence goes on from RJWH01000390.1 coordinate 808,082, forward strand.
CATTCTTTGTTTTATTCTCACTTGTAATCCAGTCCTATAAATTAACTCAAGAAGCCAGACTCGGGGTCACTGTCTTGAAGAAGAGAGAAGTGTACTACCTGGCCCCTGCTTTTCTATATGTACGTGTCAGTCTGCTTTTTCTTTAGGCTCCTGTAGCCCCCTCTCAGAGACCCTGTTGATAAGCTGTGCAGGTCAAGGAACCTAGGAAATTAGTTAAATAATCCATGGTACAGTTACAGGAGAATGCTATGGAGCTAGAAAAAGGAAATGAGAAAGCTGCCTATCTAATGACTGACTGGTAGTCATTTTTCAGGACATATTGCTAGGTTAAGCTAAATAATGCACTTTACCAAATATCTACATTCTAATCATTAGAATCCGTGATTATTAACTCATAAGACAAAAGATAATTCACAAATGTGATTAAATTGAGGATACTGATAGACGGAATTTTCCTGGATTATCCAAGTGGGCGGTAAATGTAATCTCAAGTGTCTTTATAAGAAGGAGGCAAAGGAAAATTTGAAGACAAAGGAGGTTGTTACTGGAGTGGTTTGGCTAAGAGCCAAGGAATGCCAAAGAAGTATCTCTAGAAATTGAAAGAGGCAAAATATAGTTTCTTCCTTGAAGCTCTAGAAAAAAAATCAGCCCCATAAACACCTTGATTTTAGATCTCTAAGGCTGATTTGTGACTTCTGACTTCCATAATTATAGGGTAGTACATTTGTTTTTCAAGCTACTAAATTTATGGTAATTTGTTACAACAGAAAGCTAAAGCCACTGCTAAAAGAAAAAATATTAAGATGCTTTATATAGCATGTACCCTTTAATGAAAGAACAAATGAGAGCGAAAGAATATATTTGCTTCCTTGTATATGATTAAAAACATTGAAATTATACCAAGATATTAATAAGAAGAGTTAATGGTAGGAAACAGGTGTAGAAACAAAATCTCAATGTTTGTTTTATTATTTGATTTTGATTTTGAAACAAAAGAAGCTATAACCTATACAAAACAGAACATATTTTAAATAAATACAAAATTTAAAGAGGAAAAAGGTGGGTAAGTGAAAAATCTGATTCTTAAAATTAAAAATTGCTTTATCCTCATTAAAATTGATACGTAAGTAAGTGAACGAAATTATAACTTTACTACTAAATATCTGTATTTATGATACACTAAATATTGAATCTTTCCACCAAACTAGACTTACAAGGAATATGCTTAATATAAATTTTATGAGGTATGTAATTTTGTTTTTTTAGTTATAAGATAGGAAAAGGGCTTTAAAATCTCTTTGACATAGCAAGCATGACTTTTCAGTAGAATTTTATATATTTTCTTAGTAATTCAGGCAAAATTTCTAACCTAATTACAATGAACCCAAACTACTGCATTTTAAATCACTCCACACATGAGACAAACTGCACTGATGTCTGGTGAGTGAGCTACCATCACATTGTCCCTTCAAATTTGGAAAACCGGGGTGAGATGAAGCTCACCTCTACCCAAGTTCCTTCTTTCTCCCTGTCTGTATGTCTCATAAACGTATGGGTGGAAATGATAGTATTGTTAGCAGTGTTGTTTGTTCTCCTAATTCCTCAATGTGCTTCCCTGGGATAACTATTGAGAAAGGTACAGAATCTTGTCGAAGATTTGGTACAGTAGAGACTTTTTCCAATTACTTTTGGATAAATTTTCCATGAATCGTCTTTTTTTCACAATTTATGGCAGATTAAAAGGTTCTCATTTTTGTTGGGCATGAAGATTAAATAATGTCAAAAATGTAAGCACATCTCACCCCCAGTCTACCTTTCTTATCGCTCCATCTCCTAACAGCTGCTCAAACTTTTACTACATTTTGTTGTTCAGCAAAAAAACTTTTATTAGTTCAATCTAAATATCTTCTCTGTTGTTTTGTAATAAAACCCACATTCAAACTTTAAGTTTCAATTTCTGTATTAGTTAGTTACTGCTAAAATAATGCTGTTTATTAAGCTGCATGCAAATGTAGCAAAATAAAGCATTAAGTCACTTGTCTGTGGGGTTACTCGATGCTTCTGCTTTTGATTGCAAGTCTATAGTTCAAGGGGGGCAACTGTATCTCACTTGTTTTTATTCCAGAGTCTAGATTAGAGAGGGTGAGGGTATCTGCAAATCAGCAGGAAAACATTACCTGGAGTATTTTCTTCTCAGATTGGAGGTTGGAAACTCCCAGAAATTTTAGGATTTGAGAACTTTTCTCTCTCAAGAAAGCTTGGTCTCCAGCTATGTGCACAGCAATGTTCTTTCTGAAACTCAAAGTCGAGCATGATTTGTCCTTAATACTGAGCACATTAGTTTAGTAGGTGGGGGTCTCCCAACAACTTAGATATAAGAATTTTCAAAAACATAACTCTTTGTGGCAGACTAATTCATACCCATGTCCTAGTTCTTGGAGTATACATAGGACTGTTTGAAAATTTAAGCAAGATTAAATGTATTAATTAAAATAAAATAAGCAGAAAATGATCATAGAGGGAACAAGCATGAGAGTGTGGCATCCCTGAAACAAGAGAAGGATCACTGTTGAAGGAGAGCATGAGCAGCAGTCAGAATATCTCAAAAAACTGAAGGAATAGACACTAGAGAAACAGCACCTCTGGGAGCCACGAAGAGCAAACTTCTATGAATCTATTTGATAAAGAAGATAACAATTGGATGATGTGATGTGGGATGAATGAATGAAGACTTTACAAATTCTGTTTTCCCTCATGAGAATAAAGATAGCTATTATTTACTCTTTAATATTAAAGGACTACTATTCTTGGACAATAAGTTTTATCTTAAACTTTTCTCCCAATTTAAAATTCTACATCTCCCAATTCTACATCTGTAGTATATACTGTGTTGGAAATAAGAAATCAAAGTTTTTCTTAATACCTCTTTATAGTTTGTTATTAGGAAAATGGTGATAAAAACAACAATGGAAATCAAAGCAACAATAAGGTATTATCTCAAACCTATGAAGATGGCTATTATCCAAAAATCTGAAAGCAGTTAAGTTGGTGATGATACAGAGAAAAGCAAATCTTTATACATGGTTGGTGGGAGTGTAAAATGGAGCTATTTTAATGGAAAGCCATATGGATATCCCTCAAGAATTTGAAAATCGAAATTCTCTGATTCTATTTCCCACTCTTGAGTATTTGAGAAACACAAAACACCTATATTTATTGCAGCATTATTTACAACAGTCAAAAGCTGGAAACAAAGTGCCCATCAACAGAGGAATGAGCAAAAACATTCTATATGTACATCATGGAATACCATTCAGTTATTTAAAAAAGATGAAATTCTACCCTTTGCAACACATGGATGGACCTTGAAGGAATTATGCTTAGTGATATTAAGTCAGACATAGGAAGATAAAATCTGTATGATTCCACTCATGTAGAATATAGAGAAATCAAACAAATAAATGAATCCAGTTGAAAAAAATAGAGTTTAGCCTGTAGAATCAAATTAATGTTTACCAGAAGGGAAAAAGGGTAGGCAAATTGAATAAAAGGGATCTATTATGTGGTGAAGGATAGACGGGCTACTAGTGAACTTAATGAATAAATGCAAATGCTGGTTCGTTTACAATGATTCACACCTTAAACTTTAAATAAATTTTTAACTGAAAAATGCAAGTAATTAAAGTAAATGGGGACTGATTCATTCAGGTTAATTGTGCAATCTGTGACATAAAATTACATATTCAATTTAAAAAGCAGGTAATAAAATACAATTAAGATATTTTGAAATCCAAAACCCAGAAATCAAATATGATGACTTCTTGTTTCTTTTCTTTTTTCTTTTTTTTTTTTTTTCCATTGTGGTGGGGATAGAGGTAGGAGGCTTAGGTTCTGAAAATCCAGTAAGCAATCAAAGTCCCAAATTCTGAGCATGTTTATGAGGAACTTTATTTTGGTTATAGTAGAAAAACTGTTTGGTTGCAGTGGAAAGAATACTACACCTAAAATCAGAATTTGTTGGTTGTACTGACTCTGCACTTGTTTTTCAATCTTAGTTCAATTCTTTGGATTCTAATTCTCATTTTTCTCCAGAACAACAGTAAACACACTGTGCTATGGACCCATTGTATATCAGCAGAGTAAGCTTCAAAGGCACACAAACCTGGATTTAATTTTACCCTCATCATTTAGTAGTTATGTAACCTTGCATAAACCTCTCCAAACCACTGCTTTGCAATCTACTTAATGTGCATGCTGTTTAATGTGAAAATAAGACCAAAATAAAGTATTATAATACACAACATATAATCAGCACTTACACTTCATAGAAATTTGTAATTATATCACATACTTACATTGGATTATTGAACAACCTAAATTCATAGCTAGATGAAAGGTCCCAGCATAATATCTAACATATCATAGACCTTAAAAAATATTCAAAATATGGGAAACTGATTCTCCATTAAATAAATATATTATAGTCATTAGAACTTTCAAGCTGATGAAACAAAATATCCTAATTTCCATCCACACGTGCAAATTTTATTTTCGCAATTTTGGGGGATAATTCAATGTCCAAATTTACTAAACTGAAAGAAATAGTTCTTGTTGATTTAGCTGAACACAAATGGATTCATGAAATAATAGGATATATTTAAAATTAGAATTCTCTAAATGTTTTTAGACTTTTTAAATCCATTCACTGCATCAACTTCAGTGCAATCTATTTTAAACTCAAGCATAACTCCATGGTTTCCATGCTTAAAACATCTCAATAGTTCCCCTCTATCACCTACCAAATAAGTTCCAAACTCCTTAACATGGCATATACATTATTCTTTTATGGTTTTCTAGCAATCTTTAATCTCCTCTTTCTACATTCCCTGTCTCACACTTTTGGACTGATCATTATTTTGGACTGCTTTATTTCCCTAGATACATGGCTTTTCCTTTCACTGAGAACACGGGCTAAGTTACCCCTCTGTCTGGACTGCTTCTATTTGCCTCCATCTCCACATCTTTTTCACAGAGTCAGTTGTTACTCATTCTTTAAAACTCATCCCAACTGCCCACTTTTCTGAGATGTTACAACCACATGCTCTCACACCTTCCTGACCCCATTTCTCATTAGAATGTAAGCCCCTACATTACGTGAGTGACTATGATCATTTATCTTCAAGTTCCTAGTCTCTGATGCTTTATGGACAAGGGATTCAACACTGTCGAGTTATTATATCAATGAAGCAAATAAAGACCAAAGAGTTTAGGATATCTGCCTAAAGGCACATAACTAAATAGATCCCTTGGGATAATTTCTTCTGTATTATTTTGCCTTTAAGTGGATATAAAATAATAGCAATATAATACAAAATAATAGGATATAAATTATAAAATTAGGTATAAATAATATAACCATGATTTTTTTTCCATTTAGGTGTTCTGAAATTGAATAAAAAGAAAAGGAATATATCTTTTAAGAAGCAGGGACACTTAAGAAGGGTTATTATCCTAGCTGGATAATATAGTGGTGAGGATATCTGTTGGAATATAATAGACATAATTATCAAACCAAAATTTTCTTAATAGAAAAGAAAGAAGAAATCACAGCATAGAAGGAAAGGTAAAGCTACCTGACTTTTCTTTTTTTACTATTTTTAAATGTTTTTATTTGCCATGGAAAAGATGTATAAAATGCAAGCTGAATAGTGCAGTAAAATAAATTAAATGAATACTGGCATATTTAGAAGCCAAATGGAAAGAAAGCTGCTCTTGCCTGTGCAAAGAATGAGATTAGCAGGAAATGTTGCAGACAACATTTTCTAAGAGAGGACTAAAGTCAGCAGAAAAGCAATTAATAGCTCTGATCGTTTTCAAGTTGCCTAAAGAAACCCTATCAGGCTGGAGCATGTGGTTGATAAGTCATGCTTAACATTTCCTTTAGTATGAGGACTAATGAGTCAGAATGGCAAACAAATTGACTAAATTAAGTAGTGATTCATAATAGTTGAAATTTACCAGCAGAAGCACACTTCTGGGTAACATAATTATTACACCCGAAGTGGACTTCTAGGGAATAGTGTTGAATTTTTAGGCACCATAGTTTGGATTTATACCCAAGAAAAAATATTATAGGAGTAGCACTACCCTTGAACTTAAGGAATGATACCCACCTCTACCAATTAGTACAACTGTGAGAATTCAGAACTGGTTATTTGACTGTAAAATAAAAGCAAAACACACCACAGAATGTTTTGGTGGTTTGATGATGGTATTTTTGTCTTTTTTAGTGTGTTTTTTTTTTTGCCATGATTACAATGTGTATCAGTACTCAAGAAATCAAAATACTGTATATAGACCCACTACTTGGGTCAACAAGAAAAGCTTGATGTATAATCAAAAAGAGAGCAGAATTCCTTTTGTCAAATTTTCCTGTTGTAATTTCTGTTAAAATAATTTTAAATGAGAAAGAATGAAATAGAAATAACTGAGAGAAAATGCAGCCCAAGATGGATGAGGAAATTCAGAAGCAGCTAACTCTGCGGCTACCTCCTATAGAGGCAGATCTGCTCATGTGATGATAATGACGTCAAGGTATAAATGACAGTAGAATGACTTACTGTGAACATGATTATGATATTACTTGAAATAAAGAAGTAACAGAAACTGGAATTAAAAAGAGAAAGCAGTTGTCAATATGATTTAAGATGGAAATAAGACAACAATGAAAGGAGGAGACAATAAGTTGTCTTCAGATGTCTTATTTAGGTAAGGTATAATTTGTATACCATGTGGCCTCAAAGGATAAAATGACACAAAGGGTTTATTTTTAAGAAAAGGAGAATTTCTGAACAAGTTGAAAATCATCGAAGTTGAAATTAATTGATTCAGTAGGTAACTTGCAAATTTTACAATTGCCTGAGACTAATGTGCTAGAAGAACCTGAAGTGCTATAAATTTCTTGGGTTAAATTCTTTATCACTTCCTACCTCTGAAGTTAAATAAACTCTAAGGTCAAATAAATTTTAGATAAAATGGGTTAATGGTCCTTGAAAGTCTCTTATTTTTGCATGTGCATGTATTAAATGAAATAAAGTAATGGCACTTCGAAAACCTGAGGTCACAAAAATAGCAAATTCTAATAAATTTTGAAATACATGCACATTTAAAAATTGTAATGAAAGCATACGTTTAAATTAGTTTTATTATTTAGAGGACATCAACAATTGACTAGTACACTACTATGGAAAATCTTTCTGATTAGTTCAAATATCATAAACCAGGACATATCAATTCATCTGTTAGTTTGTAACTTGCATTTATTTTCTATTGCTATTGTAGCAAATGAGTTTAGTGGCTTAATGCAACAAAAAGTTACTGAATTTTAGTTCTGATATCAGAAGTCTAAAGTCAATCTTACACAGCTACGTGAAGATTTCAACAGTGTTGTATTTCTTCTAGAGCCTGGGGGTTGGTGATAATGGTTTGGGTTTGATTTTGGGGGTTTTCTTTTTGGTTTTGGTTTTGATATGTTTTGTTTTTTGCCTTTCCAACTTTTAGAGGCTGCTGGCATTCCTTGGCTCAGGAGTCCCTTTATCTTCAAAGCCAACATCTACATCACTAACTTTTATTTCAATGATCAAATCTTCTTCTTTTGTTTGATAGAATTCTTCTGATAACATTAGGTCCACAGGGAGGATCCAGGATAATCTATCTCAAGACCCTTAATTTAACCACACCTGCAAAGTTTCTTTTGCCATACAAGACAAATAGTCACAAGTTTAAGGAGTTAAGACTTGGATATCTTTGGAAGATCAAAGATTCTGCTAACAGCACTTTCTGTAGGTATTTTGCTGCCTGAGATGTATCCTGAGATTAAACCTTTGTACACAGCAGTGATTAGAACTCTGAGATTCAGAAGAGCCTTGATGATTACCAGTGGACACAAGGGCACATTCAAGAGGTGAGTTTTTGCCTCAATCCGAGCAACTCTGCTTTTATCTATTCATTTTCTGCATATGATTTCATTTAAAGAGTTTCATTACTAAAAAAAAAAAATGAAGTTTAAAGAGGCAACGATTATACTACCTTCTGAAGTGCTGGGTTATTTGAACATCACACCATAGGCTATCTTCTATTATTAGGACTCAAACATATATGTCCTGGGGGTATTAAAGCTCCAAAGCATTACCAACTTTCTTATCTTACATCAGTAAAGACAGTAAGTTAACAACAAATAAAAGTAAATTGAATTTTTTTAACGTTTACTGTTTAAACACTTCTAAAGTCACTTGTAACATAAAATTTCTTCTTTGATGAATCCAAGTCTCTATAAAAACAACTCAGTGCTTTCTTTAACTTTCTTTTTAACTACTTCTCATAGATAAATTAAATAATAAAAGAAAACCATTGTAGACTATATTAAATATGTCCAGAGGGGAATTTAAAAGTTTCGAAGAAAAAATATTCAGTTTAAAAAATATTTTCTGAAATGACAGTAGTTTTGAATAAAATTCATAGACCAATCAGATGCAAACCTTCACCCCCACAAGTGTGCATATTCTCAATGTGTGGAAAAATTATTTCGATATTAAAAAAATCAGTCAAACCTTGAAGAAGGGAGGAAGCCACACCCCAGTTTCTAGCCATTGAGGACCAACAGTGGCCACCCAGCCACCAGGCGCCTGAAAGTCTAGACTGGCTGGAAGCTACTGAAGGATCCCTTTCTGAGAACAAAACCTTATGTGCATTTTACAATTTTGTGAATCCTGTGTGTTATTCATGTGAGGAATTCACAAATGAATAACTGAATTCCGTTTGTAATTTCTGTTCTAATTCACACCTTCCCCTCTTCCTCACCAATAGAAGTGTATCCCAAAAGTATTTTGGGGCTCAGATTCTACATCTGGCCTGCGCGTAATAAAGCTATCTTCACCACTTCCAAAAGAGCACCGTTCGGATTTGTCAGTTAAGCGAGAGCTATTACAACCTGAGTGCAACAGAGAACTAACTAATGCAGGAACAAAGAAAGATATCTCTGTAGTTTAAGGGGTTTAAGAAAATGTGACCTCCACAGGGTTGATAGGACCTGGGGTAGTTCTTTCTTTCTTTCTTTCTTTCTTTTTTTCTTTCTTTTCTTTGTCTTAATTTGATTAAACTGTGGATTTTGAAAGGTAGGTATAGCAAATTGCTTTCTTCTATAAAAAAAATTTCAATGCTGCATTTAGATACGTGCTGTAATAATGCTTGAAGTGATTTGTTTCCATCCCTAGCATTGAATGAGTTAGACTAGGAATCGTAAGAACCTCACTGGTTTGCCACCATTCTTTCCAACCCCACCTGTGTGGGATAACACTGTGGAACCAGAATTCTTTCCCAGTGACTCAGTTTAGTCTTGGAATGTCTCTAACACAGGATTCAGGCAACCTGTAGAGTTGGATCATTTTGAATTCATGAAATGACATCAATCTACCTTCAGCGCTTACAAGATTCTGAGTATGGAGTGGAACTGTTGCTCTGCTTTAGAATAGATAGATATGTGTTTTAGGGACAAAAAATATCCAGAAGTAATAGATGGAGGAGATTGATTAAAAATACAGAGTATAACAATAACAAAAATAATGTCTCAGATGAGAAGTTCTAAGACTCTGAATTTTATTTCAGTTAAAGAAAATGTTTGGATGAATTCCTCACAATAGTACAATGCTACTACAGCAAGAAATTTTTGAAGTTTAAACAGCAGTAACGTTGGTTATAATTTACTTTTCTTGTTGGTTATCACTAAATTAATTATATCTCAGATTATCAAAATATTCCAAAGTATTTGCTTTTTGTATGATTTTAAATTATTAATGTCCAGTTTTTAAACATGTCTTATCTTTTGTCCTAGTGTTCAAAACATTTTATATTTTATACTTATAAAAGGATCATGTAGCCATCATTTTCTATATGAAGATAAAATTTCGATATGTATGTATATGTATTTTGATATGTAATAAAGCATAATCAACTTCTAGATAAAGTACATATTAAATTCTACTTGAAAAGGGATCTATGTTATTTTCCTGTATAATTTCCAAGTAAAGACATTAATATGTTTCCCATATTACCAGCAGAAGTAATGCCAACTGCCTCTAAAAGTGCTGGACTCACCTCTGAAAACATCTCATCTATCAGTGTACTAATAACCACAACCAGATGCCATATATGATCCACTGTACGTTATTTTATTTTAAAGGATGCTATCTTTTAAGGACAATAATGAATTAAAATACATACTGTATCATGACCAAAATTATGAAACATTGATTCTTAATAATTACTATATGGAGAAAATGAGAAAAAAATTAGATAGCTCTATATTGGGGAAAGAAGTATACTGTGATTTTTGAGAATGTAGAATTTCATACCAACAGATGTAAAATTCATAGAGATGCATTTCAATTCACATAAGAGAGATATTTCTAAATCTTGGATACTTGACATGTATTTTCCACTTCATTGTCTTTATAAGATGTTGAGGAAACACTAAACCTAGAATGCTGTGACATTTGATTACAATAGTGTATAAAATACATTTAGCATAGTGTATAATTTGTAACATTAAAAAATTGCTGTTTTACCTGTAGATCATATAATTTAAGAGAATTTTGATTGAATAATTCCCTTAGTGGTAAGTCAGGAAGAGAATATCTTTTTTTTTTACTAAAAGGTCATAGTAGACTACTAAGTTTTTATTAAATTCAATTATTTGCCATAGTAAAGATTTTAGTATGAAGTTTCAACTATAAACACAGCAATTGATGTAAATAATACTATTCAAAAGACAATGCTAGAATAAATTCGCAATTCTCACTGTCATTTATGTACTTCAAAAAGCTCAGTACAGACACATAAACTATTAATCAAAAAAGAAATTCAGCAAAGCTTTAAAATACATACTCAAGACCAATTTTATGAAAATCCCAACTTGATTTTTTGCAGAAACTGGAAATATAATCCTAAAGATTAGCTGAAATGACAAAAGACCTAGAATAGCAAACTAACTTACAAAAAGAAAAATAAGATCTGAGGATACCCATTTCCTAACTTCAAAAATTATCATAAAATTGTAGCAGTGAAAACAGTGGGGCACGGGTTTAAAGACAGACCCTGAGTTCAATGGGTTGACATGACAGTAAAAATGAATCTGTGCATTTGTGGACAGCAAATTTTTAACAAAGAGAGTCATGATAATTCAATAAGGAAAAAACAATCTTTTCAAGGAATAGCCGTTCAAAAGAATAAAACTCTGTAATGCACTCACACACAAAACTCAAAATATATAAAAAACTCAAATTTAAGAGTCAACACTATAAAACTTTAAAATAAAAGATGGTACCAAATATGATCTTGTGTAAGCAAGTCTTATACATGGCATTGAAAGGACAAGTGACAAAAGAAAACTGAATAAATTACACTTCATTAAAATTTAAAACTTTTGTTTATTTCTTCAAAGAACATCATTCAGAAAAAATAGAGACAATGTACAAGAGAGAAAATATTTGCAAATCATATATCTGATAAGGGAAGTCTATGTGGAATATATAAGGAAGTCTTAGAAACCCACAAAAAAAAAACAACTGAATTTCAAACTCTACATGGCTGATGCATTTATTATAGTTTTCAGTCTCTGTATTTTTTGTGTTTCTGAAATATTGCATAACAATAACAGGTAAAGAAATACTTACCTCCCAGGAAGGACTACATACACGGTAGGAAACATACGGGCTCCTATCTCTCCCATGAAGGCTGATGTGAATGTCAGTGTGAATACATTGGTGATCTCTTTCCAACAACCAAGTGAATATATATTGCATGGATACAACACTGGTATATGTCTCCTCCAGTATCACGGGTGTGTGAGATATCTCAGGTACTGTATACACCAAAGCCGATCAGTCCTGTGAGAAACAAGATTTTCATTCTGGCATTCCTGCTGTGTCCTTCAACTTTCCTTCAGCCCTAGAAAGCGGAGGGAACATCAATCCAGCCACAACTTCTGCCTACCTTTATGCACATTCCAAAACTCCAACAATCTGCCTACAACAGCCACAGCAAGGGGTCAGCTAAGGCCCTGGCCCTCTTTTTCTGGTCCCAGTTTTTGAGAGGGCTTCTCAGGCTGGCAACTATGGAAACAGTATCAAAGAGAGAAAGAAATGTGGAGGGAAGACTTCCCTTGTCCCCTTGCTCCAGTGACTTACACCTACCTCAGCTTCAAGTCTGTTTCACTTCCCAACCATCCTATTCTGTTGTATGTATTCTAGAATTGGTGTTTCCTTAGACTTTCTTCCTTTTCTCTCCTCCTCCCCCTTTGTACTCAAGATTACATAACTTTGCATGTATTTGCCCTTCCTTCTCTGGTGGCCTAGAGGTGAGCTGGGGAGAGGAAACCTCCAAATATATATCGACCCGACACCCCTAAGTCTCCTCTTTTATTATAAGGAAACACACAATATGGCATTATGAATATAAACCTATCATTCATTAATTAATTAAAGTGTTTCTCACTCTGCTGTCAGTTTTAATGGATTAATGTATGCATGTATGTATGTATATGTACATAAACATATATATATATATATATATATAAAGGACTCATCTCCCCAATTCTAAATACTAATGTTGTTTTTACCAGCTTTTCTTCTTGCACTCTATCAACTAATTCAAACTTTAGGGCTCACACTAAGTATTAAGATATATGTGAAATGTACAGATTGGGAGTTGTCATTTTTGCCAAATATCTACTTCCCTGAGCACTGTGACGTCTGTCAAATTCACAATCCTTAATTAGAACTTACTCTCTGTGAATTTTCCTGCTTCTCTTTTTTTAGAAATAAATTCAGTTCTACTTGGGAGAAATTTGAAAAACAAGAGGGGGCAAAGTGAGAAAGGAAGCTTCCAAATTTTATAGCTATATAAATAGCTGAATCTCTCTCCAGGATTTCTAAATAGTTTGCTCAAATGTTTCACAGCTTTCCCAGTTCCTCACAATGCAACTGCTTACAGGAATTTTAAACAACTAGAAGTGCGTCGCATCTTTCTTAGTAAATGGTCCTTATGAATGGAGAACTGGGGTCAAATACCTTTGATCAAGTTCGCTTGCCAAAACCACACCACATAGGAGTCATTGTCTGTGAGAACATCTGCAAGCCAGCCCTCCCCTGGATGAGGCAGAGGAGGAGAAACTGGCAAGGGAGACAGCTACAGGTGGGAAGAAAGAGGTCACACTATCTACAACAGCAGCATCCAGACCTAGAGTGTGGTGATGATGCTTAGGAGACATCTAAGGAGATCAATTCTCAGAAAAGCAGATGCTAGGGTTTTGTGGGGTCGGGCAAGGGGAGAAGACAAAGGACGGACTAGGAAGAACACTAAAGGGAGTGACTCAGCAATACCTGCCCAGGGGTCTCCAGAAAACCTGGAGCTTATCTCGCTTATGGGTTAGGAGAGGTGTGTATTGGTGAGTTTCAGGAAGCTCATGCAGGTGCAGGGCCATTTGTCATTTGCAGTGGCTGTGTTGTTCCTACCTGTTACACTGCCATGGAGAGAAACTTTTGAGTGTTCGCTGTTGACCCGCTTGGCAGGTACTTTCTGCCCACTAAATTTAGCAGGGCAGAGGTGTTTTTCTGAGACCTAAAATTGTTCTCGACTTAGCATTGCTTCCTGTGACTTAACATTGTTTTTGTGAAACCTAACAGTGATGAGTGATATTACCTATTCAATTCAGCTGGTAAAAACGTGGCAAGGATGTTAACCCTGACTGTGCAGTCCAGAGATTGTGTGTGTGCATGTGACATTACCAGAAAATTTTCTTGTATTTCAATAATTGTTAGGATTTATAAATGCTTATATTTACTTGTTTAACTGTATGAGTAGGGATTTCTGAACAAATAGGAAGGAGCATTGTAGTTAATTTTATTGCAATTACTTAAAAATCCAAAGGAGGCAAGAGAAGAAGAAAATGTGAAGGCAGTAGTAGGAAACCCGAAGAATTTGGGTGGATATCAGTTTAATCAATGAAATGAATTCACAGGATGCTTGAATTAATTTCCTGCTTGAGATGTAAAACCAGACCTGAGTTGATATGCAAATTAAACATATGGGGAATTATTATTCAAACCTACATTCTATCCAGAAAGCCATTGCTTTTTTTTTTTTTTTTTCATTTTTCAGAGAAAAATGAAACAAAGCTGGGAAGTTGTGACAGAAGAAAGGTGGAATACATAACCTCTCACATAAGAATCGACAAAGACCAGTCACAATATCTGGAAATAAGTGGGCAAATAATTTTGAAATTTCAAGGAAAATTATCTTTAATTTAAAGAATGTTTATTTTCATATCAAGAGATTTAAACTCATATTTTATGGATAAGAATTTAGTTCAAGTGCTACTGTGATACAGTTTGAAAATTAAATTTAAAGGTAAATAAGACATTTACATAACAGTTGGATGAATCCAATTATTCCAAAAGTTAACATAAGCATTTAGTAAATGTCAAGCCTTAGTTTCCTAAATATTCACCCTTTTCCTTTACTTTGTAGTGTTATATATGGATATATGGCCACATGTTGGTGTGTATGTATAACCAATAAAATAATATGGTTCTTTACATTCATAGGTTAATGTTTTCCCCTGGAGGGGATGATGAGAGGTCTTAGCTGAAAGACTTTTTAAGCAATCCTAACAATAATATATGGACACACATGAAACAAGCATTAATACTTATCACTTAAGAGACTTTGAGAGCAGAAGTTAGTGATAGACCCATGATGAAAGAGACCGAGACAAGGGAGTTGATACACTCTGAGGCACAATTTTATTGTCCCATGTGCAGGCTGGGAAAAGCTCCGTTCTGAGAAGAGACAGAAGGTGCAATCCGAGGAAAGCAGTGTGAGATGAGCTTTTAAGGGGCAGTCGCTGACTAGCAGAAGAGGGCTAGAGGTGGAATTCCAATAACATCATCTGGCTAAGCTGTTGATTTAGGGGTAGGGAGTTGATGGGCTGGATGGAATATTAGGCAAGCATAGAGGGGAAGGGATGGTAAACAGAATGGCCTGGTGGGTGGGTGGGGGGGGTTGTTGAGCAGCATCTGATCTTGCTTCAGGCTGCAAAACGTTCCATTTCTCATGCTTGATTGGAAAGTGACAACTTTCAGTCCCTTTGTCTTACTCCGACCTATCCTTAGATGAATCTTGTGGCTGTTCAGTTAGGAAGTCATACAGTAGCTCTTAATTGTTTCATTGTAGAAGTTCACACTTGTTACCTGTTGAGTCTACTTAGGACCCATTGACCGAAGCAGTATTAAAGTCCTGCTGGTGGCACACCCTTGTGGAGGAGCTGCTAGGTCTGCTGCCTCCAGCAAAATGCACTTTGCATACTTGGCAAGAATCCAGGTTTGAATTGGGAGTTTGAGAAAGCAACCAAGATGTACAAAGAAAAAAAAAGCTTCTTTCTCCTGTCTTCTTTCCTACTTGCCTACCTGCTTTCTTTCCTTTAAAATAATAATAATAAAAGTAAAATCCTGCTTAACTCTAAAGTCTGGGAATAGAGTTGCTTATTAGTAGTTAATGAGCAGTGATTGTCTCTTCCATAATCATCATTTGATGATCAGGAAATAATATGAGGTTTTATAAAAAAAAATAAAAGCTTTTTATTTGGTTTTCTTCTGGAAAAGAAAACTATAATCTTGGATTTTTAACAACATAACTATCATAGATTTCAATTAGTTTAACTTTATTGGCTTTCCACAAACTAACAAAATAAGTGCTGTATCCTTTCTACATATGACATAAGTAATTATATATCATACATTCCTTTTTCAAACCAAAGTACATGCTATACCTTTTAGAATATATTTGCAGATAATTTTGTTTTCACTACCAGTATATTTAAAACAAAACAAAAATCCAAATACAGGAGAATCAAAATTATTTAATCTCCTATTTCCTTAATACACAACAGACTAGAACAAAACAATGTGACTTAGATTTAGAGTTTCTCATTTGAGGTTTCATGGCCTTCTGAGTAGTGCCATATCACCCAGGAGGAAATCAAATTCTGTGGGATGATTTTTTTCAGGTGGCAGAAGACAAGTGATAATGGATTGCTATCTTTAAAAATGCTATACCACTGGCTACATTCATGAGAAATTTCCTAACCTACTTTGACAAGGCTGTCTAACTGGGCCCCTTGATGAATTATAGTGCTTCTATCTATGATCTTTGCCAACTATTCCACTGCTATTTTTATTCCATCTAAAATAACTTTACTCAAAGGAGGAAATAAATAAAAATTGTTAACTGGTATTATGTGAAATTAATTACCAAATTAATACTTTATACAGACTTTTAATCATTCATCTTCTGTTTGGCATAACCAGGGTTTGTTAGTATTGCTGATTGCTCTCATTAATGTAATTACTCATATATGTATTAGACTGGATCAAGAATTGACTGCTCTCGTTAACATTTAATTCAGAGTTTATAATAGGAAAACACAAATACACAGCAAAAGATCTTTACATAATATAAATAAGAAAATCAGGAATATTTGTTTTTTAGTAAACTCATTATTTTTAAAATATACTTTTATCGAATGTCCTTAGGTAGATGAGGACTTGTTTCTAAAAGTTGTTTTAAAAGTTATATTTAAAATGATTTCAGTTTTATGACCTCAATATTAAAAAAATAAATGAATGCAACATTCATTAAAAACACTTGTTTGCAGGGTGCACTGGAGGACTAGTGGTTGGATGCAATACATATACATCCCAAGGTCCCAGGTTCATGCTGTAGGGTCAGCTGGAACCAAGATGATCAACTAAATAAAATAAAGTGCTTTTTCTTCCTCTTTCTTGCTGCTTGCCTCATTTTCATTCCTGCCTGCACCTTTCCTTTAAAGCAAATAAAAATATTTGTTTTCATGATAAATTGCTCATAATACATCATAGTGAAAAAAGATGTTCAGTATGTCTGTTTCTGTAAATTTATGTTTGCATATGGAAAGTAGGTGAGTACAATACAATAAAGTGTTTCAAGAGGTGTTTTGATGTTGATTTAATTAGCTCATGTTTAGTCTCTGTATATAATGTATGAGTTTAAGGTACAAATTATCATGCCCTTTGTTCGATGCATTGTGATATTCACTTTATTAAAAATATCTCATTTGATCTTAGCAATCACGTTATGACATAAATAGCTCAAAACACAGTTGATTTTTGAAGAAGCAGAAATTTGAAACTGGGCAGTCTACATGTTTAGGGCCTGTGTGTTTTGTACTAATCTACCTTTATAGGTTGAAATAAGCATTTTATTTTAAGTAATAAAATGCAAAAGGTGGAAAAAAATTGGACACTTGAAATTACTTTCACATAAACGTTTATTGTCCAAAAGCATATTTGTATTGCTATACATGTTGACAAATAGTATGATCAAGAGGCAAAACTTCAGAATATTGTAGATCGATTATCCACTGCTGATTTAATCCTGGAAAATTGAGAGCTTATTTATATATTTTATTCCATGCATTTTTTTATTTATAAACATATATATTATTTATAAACATATTTATTAACTCGATGGTTATGTTAATATGTTGTTTCATTTTTTTAAAGCAAATAATTGTATAATGGAGAAAGATAAGAAAGTATACAAATTTGGCATTGCTCTTTACCTGTGAAATCTGAATATTGGCACAGGAATGTTTCATCATAATGACATAGTGAATACAGAAAACGGGAGGAAATTTCTAAAAAGGACCTAAACATTCAAGGCAAAAGTACCTCGTCAGGAGACAGAAGTCAACTTAATAAACTTTGTATTAACATATTTGGAGTAATGGTTAGATAAGAAAAGCAAATTAAAGGCTTTACCTAATAGATGGAATCTTTTATTCTGAATTTGAAGACAGTGAGCTAGTAAAAAGTTCTTGACTTGCTTTTGATTTTGTGAATATTAAACATATTCACAATTTTGCTTTCAAGATAATTCAAGCATAAATGACTAAATTCTCAAATAATAGTTCAATTTTCATAGAAGATATACAACTGATAGAACTAACCATTTTGTTAAGTGTATCAAACTTAAATAGTTGACTCTAACAGAAAAAATCACAATGGGGAGAAAGCAAAGGAAAAACACATATATGTAGTATAAAGAATAATTATCATGAAAGTAATGATTATTAAAATAAATTAATATATAGCAGAGGTGTTTTGTTGAATAATTAGAACAATATATTTTGAGATTATCCTGATTCCCAC
The DNA here is from genome assembly GCA_004363575.1 of Solenodon paradoxus. Classification (NCBI taxonomy): domain Eukaryota; kingdom Metazoa; phylum Chordata; class Mammalia; order Eulipotyphla; family Solenodontidae; genus Solenodon; species Solenodon paradoxus. The sequence continues at coordinate 826,384 of RJWH01000390.1, forward strand.
TAAATGAGTGCACTTAAAATAGAGTATATATAGATATTTATTTATGCCAATGCACCTCAAACTTATGGTATGTTGTAATACAATGCTACTTCAATAACAATTATTATTAAAGAAGACATTGTTCACTAAAATGAAATACTGTGTAATAAAAATAAGCATGTTGATCTAGATTTGAACCAGTTACTACTATAATATTGATATTCTCAACTTGAAAAAGGGTTTCTGTGAAAATTCTACAGATAAATACATTTGCTTGTTAATTCTAAATTCTAAGATTAGAAAAAAAAAAGCTGTCTACTCTCACTATTTTGAGTTAACATTTTATGAGAGAATCTACATATTGAAATAAAGCTAGAAAGAAAAAATAGTAGTATATATTAAAAAGAAGAAAAAATTTACTCTCAGGTTACATGATTATATGTTTAGAAAAGTATAAGAATAATAGAGAAGACTAAAAGCTAGTAGAACTAATAAATTTGTTTAGCAAGGTCATAGAATTCAAGGTTGATATCAATTATATTTCTATTTACCAATAATAAAATTTTTAACATAAATATTAAATATTATTTATTATAAATGGTGAATATGAGATAAATTTAATAAAATTATTTGAAATCTATACACTAAAACTATAAATTGTTAATGAGAAAAATTAAAGATCTAAATAAATATAAACAGGTACCATTTTCTTGAATCTAGACTTAATTTTGAAAAGTCATCAGTTTTCCAGACTTATCTATAGATTCTAAGAAAAGAAAATCAAAATCCATCAAGCTTTTTGTAGAAATTGAAAAGCAAATCAATCAGTGTATTACACCATATCACCAAAGTGAAAATTAAAATCAACATGTTTACAGTTTTTATAATAAATACTATATTAATTGAATATTCATATGGGAAAGATAAAGTAAGCATAGAGCTCTACCTTATATCATATGCAAAAATAACTTTGAATTGATCATTGATAGTGCAAACTAATATATAAAACCAATAGGAGAAAATCTTTGTGACCTTGGCAAACGTCTATAATTCATGCATAGAACACACAAAAATAAGAATCACAAATAGATAAGTTAGCTGTAATAAAAACTGATAACTTCTACGCTTATAAAAATACCATTAAAAATTAAAAAGTAAGTTACAGACTGAAAGAAAATAGATATGTCTGACAAAGGAATTGCACTTGAAATACGTAAAAAAGAACTTATTAAACTTTCAATTGACAGCAGCAAACTATTTTATTTTTTATTATTGAAGTAACATTGGTTTATAACACTTTATATATTTTACGAGTACAGGTTTATACTTCTTCAAATGTATGATACCACACCATACCCATTATCAAACTTCCTATAACCCTCTACCATTTAAATTGTGCTCCTACCCCTACCTTTTGCTAGTAGTTCTCACCTCACCTCTTTCCCCTCTGATAATCTCAGTTCCATTATCAGTGTCCAAGGGTTGGTTTTATTTTATGTTATTTTTTTGTTTTGTCTGGTTTTGAGTTTTTATATTCCATATATGAGTGAAATAATCAATATTTGTCTTTCTACTTCTGACTAATTTTACTTGGCATAATCCTACCAAGTTTATAGAAAATGGCAAGATATTTTCTAATAGTATCTGAGTAACTTTCCATTGTATATGTATACCACATCTTTTTATTCAATCATCTTTTCAATGGTCATTTAAGTTTTTCAGCATCCTACTTATTGGAAATAGTATTGCAATAAAAATCAGGATGCATTATATCATTTTGGGTTAGTGTTTTTATTTTCTTCAGATACCCAGAAATAGAATTGCTGAATCATAAGGCACTTCTTTTTTTTTTTTTTTTAACTTTTTGAGAAGCTTTCATACTTTTTTCAAAAGTAGTGGCAACAAAATACATTCCCATTAACAGTGTACAAGGGTTTCTTTTTCTCCACCCATTTTTTCTAGATTTTTCTTTAATCTAAGACATTCTCATAGGTATGCTGTGATTCCACTGTGGTACTGATGTGTATTTCCCTTATATGTGGACAGCTAATTTATGACATGACCATGATGAGCATTTGCCATGTTTCCAAGATTAGAGTAACAGTAGCTAACATTTTGTGGTAGTATTAGTTCATATTATAAAATTTAGAAAAGTGTGTTTATAGAATTGAAGTCTTATTCTCTTCTTTCTGATAAATTGCATATCATAGTATATATATTTGTGGAGCTTATTTCCTACCTATAAACCAAATGATATTAATCTATTTGAAGCCAATGATAAGTACCCTATGTAAAGGAATAGAATAGAAGTCAAGAAACTTATTTTCTAATCCTGGCTGCACTATTACTTTTCTGTCCCTGAAAAAGTAATGCAAATAATCGCAACTTTAGTCCTTTACACTTTAGAATTGTTCTAAATAAAATGGTTTACAACACTAAAATAATACTTTCTATTTTTGACATTTTAGTGATAGACACATAAGAAAAGAAAGTTTTGATTTGAATGGGAAAAAGAATAGGCTCAGCTCAAAACAACAACAAAAACAACAAAAAAGCCCAAGATCTCTTCAGCTTGTTGGGTGTATCATAGGAATCTACTACTGTCCAATGGCACAGAATTGATTACTATAAAAACTAACATCTGCTGGGAAGCAAAAGAAGGAAGGAAGAAAGAGAAAGAAGGTAATTCCACATGTATATCTCCTTATTGGTTTAAATAAGCAGAGTAAAGATCAGAGCTGGGAAAACTTGATGCCAGTAATGAAAAGTCTTGCGGTTGAAAGATAACCCATTATTCCTTATTTGACATGCAAGTGTTGGTTTTAGAATTATTCTAAGATGTTTTATTTTTAAATAAAGGTAAATGTAACTATGATTAGAAAAGACAGAAAATGTTCCCTTATCTAGCTTTTAACCTTAATGATTCCCCATGGTGTTAGCAGTTTTCAGAGTCAGGAATGCTTACCTCTCCCTAGGATCCATTTATAAAACAGCATGTCATAAATAAACTCAAAATTCCTTAAATAAAATAATCAAACACATCTGTTAATAATATGGCTCTAAAAATAAACATCTTTTCAAATTCTCGTTTTGTATTTTATAGATCATAAAGTCAATTCCTTCTCATGAGATGAGAAAATTTAATGTTGTGAAGTACTTAATTATGCAGAATTTCATCCTGTAAAAGAAAACAGATTTTAATAATATTATTTTTATTTTGTTCTAAAATGAAATTCAGCATTAAAAATATTTCCATTACTTTGTCAGTTGGTATATATATCAAGCACTGAGTTCATACAATTACAAGTACAAAACTGTTAAATTTAAGGCAAAAACCTCTTCAGAAAAAAAAGATTGTCATTGCTGAAATGATATATTTAACAATGAAAAAAAAAAGGGAGAAGTTAAATTCCTTTTTACTTAAAAATCCTCTCTGGCATATGTTTGCATTTCTCTGTTATGGGTAATTTGAAACCTACTTCACAGTATTATCCCAAAAAGGCAAAATCAGAAGGAGCAATCATGCTTATCATATTAAGAATTTTACTTCCAAAGAAAAATGTTATTTTACCAGAAAACTAAAGAAATATTAAATAATTGGGGAGGTAATAATTTAGTGTACATCTAGAGGGCATGTGAATGGAATTGATGACAAATGACCAATTGACTGCTGGCATGACATACCTGCTTATCCGCTTGTCATACTTTTCAGGAGAATCTTAGAGTTTGTGTAAAAGATGGAGAACAAGTAATCTTTAGGCAAGAAAAGAGTGAGCCATTTATACAACTGACTAACCAGTATTCTATTCATGAATTAGTATAGGTAAACTTCTACTATAACTATTTTTGCCTTAAAAAAATTGTCAAAAAATTTTCAACCCAATAGTAGATTTCCTTCCAAGACTAGACACCCAGATAAGAGGAAAAGTGCTACAAAGGTGAAAAAATATGATCTCTATTCGTATCTAGGAAAAATGGTATTGTTGGTGGTTAAAGCAACAAAATGAAAAAGTGTGACAGTACATTGGGGTGCACATGAACTTTTTTCATAACTAGATTTTTTTATTAATGTGTAATTCTGAAAAATTTAGTTAAATTTAAACAGTATAAGGTAAAACATTAAATCACTGGGAATGGATATATTACAAAGAATCTGTTATATATATATGTATTTTACTCTATCAAATTTTAAATTACTGTCCCTATTTTATAGCATTTTATATCTAGCCTATTATATCTGTCTCTGTCTCTTTATCTTCCTTTTGTGACCATGGCCTTTTGTGGATCATTTGTACCCATCGCCATTTCTTTCCATTGTAGTGGTCTATTATATCATCTTTCATAGGATCTTGTGCAAATGCAAAAGGTTCTAAAAAATGAACATCTTATTAAGACAGTATTTCAGTCCACAAATGATGACTTTAAAGTTAGTGTAAAAATGGTTCTTCTGTATTGGACATTTAACTCAGCAATCAGTACTCTTCACACTAAAATAACCTATAGGAAAGAAAATGCTTAAACAAGTTAATTTATAGTTACAATTAATTAATTCTCAACAGTCACCAAAACAATTAAGTGAGGAAATGAATAATTACAATCAATGGTAGTAGAACAATTAGTTATGTACATAGGGAAAAAAATTAAACCTTAACCCAAACATTGCACCAAATACAAAATTAATTCTTGGAACTGGATAATCGATCTTATCATAAAAGCCAAATCTTTAAAGATTCTAAAAGAAAATATTCATTACCGTGTGCCCTGGTATGGTAAAGATTAAGTTCAATGTTTCCGGCGAGCACAGTTCACATACATCCCAAGGACTCGTTTCCCTCACTGGGGTGAGGGAATCAACCAAGCTGAACACCTAAACAAAAATAAATAAAATGCTGCTTCTTCCTTTCTCTTCTTGCCTTCCTGCCGATGTGCCTTCATTTCCACTTGCGTCTTTCTTAAAAATAAATAAATAAAGATACTAAAGATTTACTACATAAGATTAGGCAGATGTTGACATAGAAAGCATGAATCAGAAAAGAAAAAGTTATTTTTAATTATTTTGACAAAAGACATAATAGGCAAGCTGCAGATGGGAAGTATTAATAAACATATCTCACAGAGGTTTTGTGCACAGAATATATAGAGATTTCTCACAATTCAGTAACAAAAAAGCAATCCAGTACAATAGTACTGAACAGATAACACTCAGATGCCACCATATTCATACTAGAGTGTCTTAAAATTAAGCTTGACAGCATCAAAAGTTAATGAAGATTTTGAACAATGCAAGCACATTGTTGGTGAAAGTGTCATTTATAAATGATTTGGAAAAGTTTTGGCAATCAATAATGAACCAATTGAATGATTTTATAATCGTTTCCAGGTATTTTGTCAAGAAAAGCAAAAACATATGTCTATAAAAAGACTTGTACAGTAAAACAATTTAAGATGCATCTCATACCTGCCTACAAATTAGTCCTTCATTAATTCTACAAATATTCACTGACGACTTCCCAAGTCATAAAACTGCTAGCAAATATGAATAAATATATGCAGATCATAGACTCACAATCTAATTAGGAACATGAGCTTTTTATATATGAAAACTTTAACAATATAATGCAGTGCTTAATAGTGTATCAAATAATATATCCAGTAAAAACAAAATGTCAAAGAATCAAAATGTCTATCTAGAATATTGATGTGTCATTGACATGCTGGACTTACTTCCTTTCCTCTAACTCACCACACAGAAACCCCAAGCGATGTTTATTTATTTAAAAGTTACTGAATTTTTTGAAGTGAGAAGGATATCCAAAATCAATAGGACTTGTCCTTCTTTGTAGATGGAAGAATGAAGCCTGAGAGAGATTTCACAATTTGCATAAAATTTTATATCCTTTGTATAATTTGTCATAACATTGATGGAAAGTATAGACAAGGTGTGAAATATCACTTCACCAGAGTGTCTTTGTTTTTTACTTAATATACAAATAGAGAGAGATCTTGGAGAGAAATAAGTTGAAGATGGGGGAGTTGGTATTACATTTGGTTTGGAATAAGCTACATTTGACAACATCCAGGAGAAGTCATCTCATCGGCAGGCAGACTACTGAATGAATGGCAGTCATGCATATAGAATGTTTTTGTTTGAGACACTACGCTAAGTATTTTATAACACACTCACTCATCTAATCCTCTCAACAGCTTTGCCTGGCAAATATCACTACTCTCATTTCCCATGAAGAAATTGAGGCACAAGGAATTTAACAGGCTCGTGTCCACAAAGATAGTAATGTTTGAGTCAGGATTTGAATTTTTTTCTAATCTTGGAACGAAAGTTTTCTCTTTAGAAAGCTATAAGGTCTAACTTCAAGTTTAAAGTGATGGCAACTTCTAATATAATGTTCTGAATTTCTATTAATTAAAATACTATGAAGAATACAAATGATACTCATTCCAGTAACACATATACTAAAATTGGAACAGTGCAACAAAGATCAGCATGGCCCCTATGCAAGGAGGACATAAAAGTTTGTTACCTGTTCTGTAATTGATTTAGACAAAAAGAATACAGATAGAAGCATACATTAAAATGACACAAAAAACAGCATTTCAAGAATACACCTACAATTTCTATTGAAAAGGGTGACATAACTGAAATAATAAGTGGTCACTGATCATTTAGCTATATACTAATAGTGAATAGATAAAATTTGCATTTCTTTTATGATGTAACTCAGAAATTTAAGGTCTTACCAATAAGAAACTAAGAAGTTCACCTTCCTCTGACTTATCTCACAAAACATGATAGTGTCTATGTTTATTCATATTTTTGCAAATGCAAGACCATATTTTTTGTAACTGGGTTATATATATACATACATAGATATATATATACACATATGTAGATGTATATCTGCAGATATATGTATGTATGTACAATGTATCTTTATACATTCATCTATATGATTTTACTCATATGTGCAATATAGAGAAACCAAATCAAACAAAAATAGACTTTTATTTCATATGACCAAACTATTAATTGCCAGAGGGGGAGGAGTGTAGGTATGGGCTAATTAGGCAAAAGGTGTCAATTATATGGTGAAGGATAAAATTGAATTCTTAGTGGTGAACCTTATGTAGTGTATGCAGATATCAATTTTCAATGATGCACAATTTAAACTGATGGAATAGTGTAATGTTACTTCAGTAAAATAAAATTTAAAGAATAAGCAAAAGAAACTGAGGAGGAAACCTTCTACTCTATGGGTGCCTTTGGGTATACCAAAGAGCCCATGTATTCACCTGCACCTGCACTGATTTAAAAAACGCAACTTTCAGGAGCAAAAAGGAACCAAAAAAAGGAAAAACTATGTAGAGAAAAGAATGCCTACAGAAAGACATTTATACTCAAAGGTATGGAACCAAATTAATGTACTATAAGTTTGGAAACAGAGAGAGACCTATTAGAGTGAACAAAAGGGGTTGGCATATCATAATTATTTATGAAATATGACAGAAAGTACATATATACATGCTTATGCATGTAAGTGAGAATTATGTTTATGTAGTCCATATGTTCTGAGTATCAGAGAGCCAAACAATGGAATCCTGTTCAGTTTCTATCAGACAGTGGCAGATAAAAGCTAGTCTCTAGAAATAAAACTAAGAGCTGTGTTCATTTTTAGGTTATTCAAGTGTAGAACTAAGAAGGAATTTTACCAGTGCAAAGAGGTAAAGGGGGAAAAAGGCATTTAACAAGCCAGCATTTGGCAAGTTACATACTCAGTATATAATAAATAAATAAGAGTGAAGAAAAGAGTGATACTGGAAAGAATTACAGAGTTATTGAAAGCAATATTCTGTTTTGGAAGTTGTGAAAGCAAAACTGTTAAGAGGAAACTTCCATTTCATAAAAGATAAGCAGGGTAAAAACATTGACTGTTAGAAATAACTAAACTGAGAATATTAGAAATATAGCATATAATCCATGCAAAAATTGCAGCTATCTCTGAAAATGAGACCATAATAACAAAAACTGAAATAACAAGAACAGAAATCATAATGTATTTTTAAAAAAGGAGAACTCAGTGGTAGTCAGAAATTGGAATATCCAGATTAAAATGGTTCACAATGTTTCAGACATATAAAGGGAGAAATAGCCAGATTTATATACATTTTGGCAACTTATAGACATGAGAATAAAGAAAAAAGCATAATTAGCAATGAAATACTCACTTTTTTTTTTTCCTCAAAATTCTATGCAACTTTATCTGTACTCCTAAAAAAAAAGACTCACAGAGTTTTCAAAATAAAGGAATGGTCTTAGATTGCATTTGTCTAGATAGCAAGTCCTAAAAAGATTTGAGGCAAGTAGTTTATTTGGAGATGATCCCAAGAACAACTAATAGGGGATTGAGGAAGGGCAACAGGAGAGAGGTTGGGCAACATTATCATTCAAGTTTCCTCCACTGGTAATTGGAATGTCTTCCTTCCAAGCAGTTGAGAAGTGGTGCAGAACATGTACTTCACAGTTATCCTGTGCAGAAGGAAAGGAGCCAAGGCATTTATTTCCACTAACTTCTGTCTCTCATGGGTGGAGGACTGTTTCTCGATGTATTTTTTTCAAGGCACTTCTCATTTACACATGTGCAAGCACAGTGAGCAGTATAAGCTCTGCCAGCCAGAGAAGAACCTCATGCATAGCGATGCAAATGACGGCAGCTGCAAGCCTGGTTGATGTGCATTGAAATTTAAGTGTTAAATGGTTTTGAATGGTATCAACAGCATCTGCTGGGAAAGTCACACCCAGATATTTTATAGTCACTACAATTGTCTTTCATATGTAAATTCATCACAAAGGCATAGTCAAACTCCACAAATTTATCTTTCAAATAATTACTTGAAGGAAATATAAGTTAAACTCGTAGAGAAATAGAATCGAGTATTAAATATTTAGGCTTTTGCAGTATAAAGGACTATGGGATTACACAATGGGATTTCCAACAAGTAACAATCTCTATCTCTAGCTACAGAATCTTGAAGAGAAATATTTGCAAGCCATCTTGATGTCCTAAAAAAAAAAAAAAAGAATTAAATAAATAAAAATAAATAATAAATAAGTAAATAAAAATTAAAAATAAATTACAGCTTTCACTGAGTTTTTAGCATGTTCTTGGACTGTTTAAGCTCTTGCTATATATTATCTTATTTTATTCCCTGAACAAACTCTGAGACAAAAGAACTATTATTGCCCACACTTCATAGATTAGAGAAGTAGAGTTAAGTATAGTTAGTTTCCAGTGCATCTTCAGTTAGTAGAGAAAGTGTATCCTCTCTGTCTGCCTTGAATGTACTCTCTTCAGAATGGTATCCTGTTAATGCCTAAAAGCAAATACTTTTTATCAAGAGGCATGTCAGAAAAGCACCGTATTTGTTGTTCTCACTATTTCTCATTGGACCTGGCATTGAGTTGGAACTCAGTAAATAAATATTTGTCAGTTGCTAGCTTTCATTTTAACTTGTATGTCCTCTCAATATGAGGTTCTATTAGAAATAAGAAATACCTCCCAGAAGACTTTCTTTCCTTAAGTACAGTATATCACTGTAGCGAAAGTGCCAATTATTGTTAAAAAGCTACAATACAAAAAAAACTATATGAGAAAACAAATGGAGAAAGAAACAACTTAGTTTTAAGTTTTTCTTATTTGTTGCATTGATTTTTTTTTGGCAAATTGTTAACTTATTAGAGTAGAATCATTTATATAATTTGAACCTATAGGTCTGTTTTACAATTGTTTCAGTATTTAACAGATTCCTAAAGCAAAAGTATAGCAAGATAGATATCTTCATGTGCATTTGTAGTAGCAAACGAAGTCCAAATTCTCTGAGTTGCCATCACTAAATCTCTCGGATAATTTGCTTTAAGTAATATTGTCTGACAATTTGAACCTATAGGTCTGTTTTACAATTGTTTCAGTATTTAACAGATTCCTAAAGCAAAAGTATAGCAAGATAAATATCTTCATGTGCATTTGTAGTAGCAAACGAAGTCCAAATTCTCTGAGTTGCCATCACTAAATCTCTTGGATAATTTGCTTTAAGTAATATTGTCTGACCTTAGTCAGAATTTATTCTTTCTAGAATTTAAAATGGTGCCAGTTTCAAATCATGTTATAAAGAATTATGGAAGATTCTCCAAAGATCTTTCTTTTTCATGTACCAATATTTAGCTGGTCTGGAAGCATTTGTAGTTTTGTTATATTACACTGGATTATAAGAGATGTAGCACCTGACTTCCAAATATAAGAGTGTTAGTAGTTGTGTAATTACTTTCTGTGGTCATCAAAACCAAAAAGATCTGGTACTTGACCCAGTAATCAGTCCACCAGGTAGATTCAGGGGATGAATCCTCATATCCATGCCTGAGAACAATAGTTTTAATCTGGACTCTTTTACAAAGTGCTGCAATGAAAAAAGTAAATAGCTATATACCAATAACACTTAACAACTATATAAAATTAACTCCTAAAAACTAAACATAAAATGACTAAATATGAAAAATATATTCATTTTATTTAGGTTTTATCACTCCTGAATATATGGACTTAATTTTCAAAAATTAGTAGTGGAATATAGTATGAAGAAAAGTAAATATAAGCTTATATTTGAATTAATTTCTTATAATATTGAGCATTACCCTTTCAAATAGCTCATTTTGCAAATATATTTATATATATCTAGAATAGTTAATACTCTGTATTTAATATAGTATCATCATTTATTAATGAAGTATATGTCATGATTCTTAGGATTAAATATAACCCTATGTCATTTTTGTAATAGCTACCTAGTATTTCATTGTATGGGTTTATTAATTACTTTTTCATTGATGAATGTTTATTTTCAATCTTTAGACTCAACTAATGTTATAAAATATTCACCTACATATACCTTTGTTCCTTTGTCCACTTATGTATAAGGAATCAATTTCTGCAATTATAAGGCCAAATCAAAATTTATATCATTTGCATTCAAGAAAGTAGAAATAAATTGTGCAAATTCAAATGCCACTTTCCCTATAACTTAAATAAAATTAGGGATTATTATTTTAGCATTAGTCTCTGTTAATTTTTACATTATAATGTTCATAGATAATGAGACAATTACATTTCTTCTACTAAGCTACCTAGGAAAGCTATTTGCTTCTCAAAAGAATGGGTCATCACTAAACTACTAAATTTCTATGTTTTGTGTATATTTATATATTTATTCTTGGGTAGGGGGCATCTTTCTACCAAATTTAGATGCTAATTAGCATAATATATGATTTCTGTGACAGTCTCAAGAAAGCAACTATAAATTGTAAATGTGATAACTGTATGAACTTCACATAAAATTGTGCATCAATCTAAGAGTGGGTGTGGGCATCATTCCTGGAAAAAAAAATCTTAGATTACTGTGTCAATCTAATGATGAGTGTAAGAATAATTCACAGAAGAAAAACATCATAGAGAAAAAGAAAACATTTCTAACACTGTAATAATGATTAGAATCAAGGTCAGTCAAAGAAATAGGAAATCACTATAAATATTGAGTCTACTTCCTGCCTTCTGATTCTGTTCCCAATTTTGTGAAGTTTGTTATGTTCCCTTCATTATACTTTTGACCTTTTATTGACCACTCTACTAGTAGGTAAAGATTTCCACTATACTTGTCCAAAGGTCAAGCATCAGCACCCACTTGGAATTGCTGTTCTCGTTCTTATAATTCTTTCCCTTCTCCCATCCTGGAGAGAAGAAATAGTGGTGGACTCACATTAAATTGGATAGGGTTTTGACTTTCTGTCTGTAGGACCCCTTCTACCCTGGAGATTTTCTTTTCCAGGTTGCAAACACCAGGGTCTTGGACTGTTACAGCTCTCTGGGATAAACTAAGTGGACAATCTTTTGGAAGTATCTTAGGCAGATTTATTATACGTGGGCTCAGTAGGGTTCCTTCCGGTTAAGGCAGTAAGCTTCCGGTTAAGGCACAATTACATACGTTAGAGCAAGTGCAGGAAGAGAGGGATGCAAACTAGGGGAGAGGGTTTCAAGCACGGGAAATTCTTTATCTGCAGGCAACATTCCAGCAAGCTCAGGTCACAGGATGTTTTTATGGCTTTGCTAGCTTGGTGGTTTCTATAGCTGTTTTCATGGCTCCTGGATGTGGCGAGGAGACCTTTTCCCCTCACATTCCCCTATCTTGTTCCTCAAAAATAGTCAGCTTTGTTGGATCCAAAGATGGGAAAAAGGAGCACTGATCATTCTGATTATTTCCTGCTGAACAGGGCTGTAGTGAGATCGAGGCATCTTAGACTATCTGAATATGGGAAGAAGAGATAGTCTTGCTCATTGTAGTGGGTATGGGGTTAATTGTGCTAACAGGATTTGTTCTGTTGTGACCTGCTGAACAATTGTGTTTCTGGTGGCCTGAATCAGGACTACTATGATAGGAAGAAGACAAGGGAGTAATGGACAGACACTCAGAATGAGTCCCATGATTTCAACAGAGTTTTAAATCCTTCAATCCAAGAGAATCATTTTGAGTCAGAGAGGGACTCCCAATTCTGGACTGAGACATGGGCTATTTTTCACATGTGTCTGGCAATATCTTTGACTATTTTTCCATTATGATCTATATGTAAATAGCAGTTTGCCAAACTGAACTTAGTGCAAATTCTTCCTTCAATAAGTCTAGTGCAGTAGCTATTTGATTAGTAATTGTCTATACTACTGCTAGTAATCTTATTAATCGATTCAGGAGGTAGATGGGGGGTTCAGTAGCTTCAACTGCGCCCAAGTGGCAGGACCATAGATGTGAATTATTCTTTCAGGGGGCTATTTATTGTCTCATCCATTAACATCACCAGTCAAAGTAAGAACAGTGTCTATGCTTTGTTTTGATCTGTCTAACTCATCATAAACTTTAGCTCCCAATGTTTCCCCTATAGACTTTCCTAAGAAAGAACTGAGGCCCAATTATGCCAATGATCTGTATAAGTTTATAGGCAGCAATTCCACAGAAGGGGTCTGCAGAACTGGCTGACAAAGGCAAATGGGAGGAGTAAGGCCCAGAGTAAGATAAGAACAATGAACAGAAATAGACACAGAGTCTCCTGGTGGATCATCAGCTCCTTTAAACCTCTGGCAGATTACATATCAGCCTGAGATGGGTGGGAGACAACTGCTGGACAGTCCAGGTGAAGTTCTGGTCAGAGGGGTCTCTCCCTTGGTTGGGCGATCAACTGCTCTGGTGGGTTGTCTTCACTTGGGAATGATGGATCCAGGCATCCAGTCCTGTAACTTTAAGGGCTATGGGAGAAGTTAGTATGACAAGACAAAGTGCCTTCCAGGTAGGTTGAAGGGGTTCTTTTCCAGTCTTTCACCCATACATAGTCTTCTGGTTTAAATGGATACACTGGGGTCCCAAGGGAGATTGAAATTTGATTAATCACTCATTTATAGATTTTCTGATTCATCTTTCCAAGGCTCAGGTTTTGTTCTGTATTTCTAAGTTTTCTAGTTCCTTTAGGTCCCCCTCCAGTCTATTTAAGGGAACGGTTTCTACTATATAGGAGTTCAAAAAGGGAAAATCCTATTCTGGCTCCAGGGGCACAGTATCCCTATAGAAGGTCTATGGGCAGTATGTCTTTTCAGGGTAGACTAGATTCTGGACATAACTTATCCAGCCTGTTTGAGGGTCTGGTTCATGCATTCTACTTTTCCTGAACTCTGGGGCCAATAGGTTGTGTGTAAGTTCCATTGGATACCTAGGGCCTTAGCTATCTGTTGCATTACCTCTACTGTGAAGCCTGGGCCATTGTTTGATCCTATAGTCAATGACACTGGGATAATGTCTTGGTTATCTCTCTGGCCTTTTCTCTATGGGTGGGGTATGCTTTGACCTAGCCTGAGAAGATGCAGATAGAAACTAAGAGACATTTATTCCCTCTGCTTGGTCCTGTCACAGTAAAGTCTACCTCTAAATCTTCAAAGGGAGTGTGGTCACTGCATTGATTGCTGCTGGTCCAACAGGACGCTGTCTGGTGTTGTTCTGTGCACAAAGGAGGCAACACTGCATCACTGAGGCATAAAAGGATGGCAGTCAAGCAGTCAGGTCACAGATTCTGTGGTCCGGGAATATCCACCGTCCTTCTTTTGTTATCTTTCTCCCTTCCTGTTGTGTCCATTCCTTTTCCTGGGCCATGTATGCGGGGGTATAAGTAGTTCTGAGACCAGCATAGTCCTTGACAGTACTGCCTGTTCTTTGGCCATTTGTCTAGCTGCTGTGTCTGATCAGGAGTTTCCCTCTGATATTGAATTCTTTCCTTTCTGGTGTCCCTTGCAGTGTATGACTGCTACTTCCTTGGGCTCCCAAACTACTTCTAGTAGTTTTAAGGTTTCTTCTTGATTTTTATTTTCTTCCTATTAATAGTTCTCTTTCCATACATATATAGCCCCATGTACATGCAGAACAGCATAGGCATAGTGGGAGTCAGTATGTAGATGTAGACGTGTTTACCTTTGCTGAGTTCTAATACCCTGATGAGGGCCCATATTTCTGCTCTTTGGGCCGACCATCCCTCAGGCAGTGCTTGTTTCTATAGTCTTATAGTCTGATACAATTGCTTACCCAGCTTGTCTCTTGCCTTCATCTACAAAATCTGTATAAAGAACGAGGTCAGGGTTTTACAGGGGCTTGTCTGTCAAGTCTGGTCAGCTAGAATAGACTTCGAGAACCTCTGGGCAGTGATGCTTTGGGACCCCTACAGCAACAAGCAAGAAGGTGGCAGAGTTTAAAGTTTTTATTGCTTCCAGTTGCATCCATGGGTTTTTGCACTGGAGCCCTTGGTACTAAATCACTCAGGCATGAGTTAGTCAGTGCTGTTCCTTGACATCCATGAGCATGATAATGGGATGGGGCACTTTTAACATCTAGGTTTTGTTCCAATGCAGGCTTGTGTGCCTCTTTAATCAATAAGACTGCACCTGCCAAAGCCCTTAGGCAAGGTTGCCATCCTTGAGCAACTGAGTCAAGCTGATTTGACAGGTAAGCTATCGGTCTCTGCCAAGGCCCAAATTCTTGAGTTAGTATTCCCAGAGCTACCCATTGTTCTCATGTACAAACAGGTTAAAGTCCCATGTCACATCTGGGAGTTTCAAGACTGGTGCCTCAGTGAGTTTTGTCTTTATAGTTATGAATGTTTTTTCTTTTTTGGGTCCCTAATCAAGGGGTGCCTTCTCCTCTCCTTTGAGGGCTTCATATAAGGACTTTGCCAGCTCTGAAAACCCTGGGATCCATATGAGACAGAATCCTGCTTCTCCTAGAAACTCTCAGGTCTACCACTGAGTAGTGGGAACTGGAATGGCACATAATACCTGCTTTCTCTCAGTCCTTAACTCTGTTTCCCTTGGGTGATTCAGAAGCCTAGGTACTTGACTTCTTTCAAGCATATTTGAGCCCTTTACTTAGAGACCCAGTAGCCAGCTTCAGTCAGGAGCTGCAATAGGGCCCTTGTTTCATCCCAGAATTCAGCTTGAGTGGGGCTAGCTAATAAGAGGTCATCTACATATTGGAATAAGACACATCCTATGTCCTGACCTGGAAACTTGGATAGGTCAGATGTTAGTGACCCACTGAACAGGCCTGGCAAGTTTTTGAATGCTTGAGGCAGCTTGGTCCAAGTGAATTGTTCCTTAACCCCTGTGTTTGGGTTATGCCATTAAAAGGCAAACAGGGGCTGGCTAATGGGTGCCAATTGAAAACAGAAAGGGGCATCCCTTAAGTTCAAACAAGTAAATTATTCTGCTTCTGATGGTATGAGTCCTAGTAAGGCATATAGGTCTGGCAGCATCAAATGCAGGCTGATGACTGCTTCATTGATGGCCCTTAGGTCCTTCACTGGACAGTAGTCATTCATACCTGGTTTCTTTACCTAAATGCAGTTGTGCTGAGCCGTCTGGGGTGAAGGCTTCCTTGACTTCTCCCCCATGCTCTCCTTTGTATGGTGTCGTGACAGACAAAGTGGTGTGGCTGCTCCTTGAAG